>APFE030748749.1:66358-108310 GCA_000404065.3 Pinus taeda
TGGCTTCGTCCCTCTTCCGTGTCATTCGTTTCCCCCATTAAGGGAAAATTTTCATGGTCGATCAACTCCCTTTTTTCGCTTCCTCTTCTGAGGGAAACGTACCCTTCGTTGAGCATACCTCAATTCCGTTTGAAAGCGTGGGAGTCGAGCTCTTCAAAGAACCCGCCCTTATGGGTGTTTTTTCCCTCCCACCTCCCAACTTCGCCTCGATCTCTATGATCTCGGTTTGTTTTGATCCTTGGATTCTTCCTTCCATCGACCAGGTAGAACCTTGGGGTGAGGAGATGCCATTGAGTCCTTCCGAGCTCAACTACATCGAAATTGTTGCTGCATCGGCTTCTCATGATCAACCCACCGTCGTGAGTGGGGCTCTCGACTCAGATGATTTCCCCCCTTGGTTAGGAGAATACACCTCCTCAGATCCATTGAAGGAAACTTTTTCTTCCGATGAGGCTATTATAGAGACTATGTCTCTGGATGAATGTCCGTGGTTTCCTCTTCACCACCATGCCTCCTTTCTTCCTACCTTTCGGGAAACATTGCTTTGTCTTGAGCGGTTTGCTCCATGTCTCCCTTCTCAACCCCTTCAGATGCCCATTTAGATTTTTCACACATCGTCCGAAGGGAATTTAGGGAACATCACGTAGACGCAACCAATCGACATCTCTGTTAAAGCAGGGATTGTCGAGAATATTTACATAGGAGTGACCTGCACTCCTGAGGAGATTCAGGTTTATATCGCACTTTTTCACGAATTTCGCAATGTCTTTGCATGGTCCTACAAAGAAATGCCCGGTATTGATCCATCTATAGTAGTGCACGAGATACCAACGTATCTTGGGGCCAAACCTATTCACCAGCGTTTGCGTCCCATGCACCCCCGCAAGGCGGCAGCCATCAAAGCAGAGGTTGAAAAGCTTCTTAAGGCAGGATTTATCTATCCCATCCCACTGACAGAATGGGTCTCAAATATCGTCCCTGTCGACAAAAAACAGGGCACCATTCATGTCTACGTTGATTACCGTGACATTAACAGAGCTTGCCCAAAGGACAACTACCCCATGCCATTTATTGATCAACTCATTGATGAGTGTGCGGGCAGTGAGATATATTCTTTTATGGACGGCTTTTCTGGTTACAACCAGATCAACATTGCTCCGGCAGATCAACACAAGACAACCTTCATCTGTCCCTGGGGCACCTTTGCTCATAAAAAGCTCCCCTTCGGCCTCAAAAATGCTGACGCTACTTTTTAGTGTGCGATGTCTTATGCTTTCCACGATATCAGACACATCGTATAGCCTTATCTGGATGATCTCCCCGCTCATTCAGCTAAGCGCGCGGACCACCCATCACACCTTCGTGAAATCTTTCTTCGTTGTAGACACTATAATATCCGATTAAATCCGCACAAATGTGTCTTCTGCATCGAATCAGGTCGACTATTCGGGTTTATCGTCTCCCGAGAGGGAATCCGTCTGGATCCCCTTAAAGTCGAGGCAATCGTGAATCTTCCTCCCCCTGCTACTTTGCGACAATTACAGAGTTTATAGGGGAAAGCTAATTTTCTAAGATGGTTTATACCAAACTATGACGAAGTGGCAAAGGGTTTTACCCGGTTACTGAAGCGTGACACCCCATTCTGGTGGGATTCCATAGCCGAGGAGTTGTTCGCTCATCTCAAAACTCTCCTGGTTTCCGCCCCTTTGTTGCAGCCTCCAAATTACCATCGTGACTATACACTTTATTTGGCCGCTGCCGATACCACTATCGGCATGGTTTTGGTTCAGGACAACGATGATGGCATCGAGCATGTCATTTATTACCTTAGTCGCAACTTATTAGACACGGAGACTCGATATGCATATGTCGAGAAGTTGGCTCTCGCCACAGTCTGTGCCGTCCAACGCTTCCGTCACTACATTATGTTGCGTACTACTACAGTGATTTCAGATTGTAACCCCATGACCTACATTCTCTCACGAAAATTGCTGGGGGGCAAATACTCAAAGTGGATCATGATCCTCCAAGAGTTCGACTTGGAATTTACTGCGACCAAGTCCAAGAAATCACTCGTTTTTGCTGAAATTTTGTGCTCCTTGCCATCCGCCGCTACTTCCTTGCAGATAGAGGAGTCTATTCCAGATGAAAACATTTTCCTTATCAGCACCCTCGATCCATGGTATGGGGACATAATTTTCTATTTACAGACGTCCTCCTTCTGCCCCGAGACCTCGAAAGACGCTCGTCAATGGATTCATCACCAAGCTCAGCCATATCGCATAGTTGGGGACACCCTGTACCGCCTTGGGGTTGATTCGGTGCTTCGTCGATGTCTAACCTTCGAAGAAGCTGAAAGAGTTCTAAATGATTGCCACTCTGGTGCTTGTGGTGGTCACATGTCTAGATATGCCACCGCACAAAAGATCCTCCATGCTGGCTACTTCTGGCCATCCATTTTCAAGGACTGCATTCTTATCGTTCGTTCTTGTCACGAATTCTAGATTTACCAGCGGAAGATGCATGCGCCCACTGCCCTGCTGCACCCCATTGTGACTGTAGGCCCCTTTGCTAAATGGGGCATCGATTATGTGACATGTAACCCTCGCTCGGCCGGGGGGCATGGTTACATCATCGTTGTTGTAGAGTACTTTACAAAATGGGCCGAGGCGATGCCCACATTGTCGGAAGATGGTCATACGGCGGCGCAATTTCTTTTCAACCATGTTATCTCTCGGTTTGGAGTTCCACAAGCCATTGTTACTAATCACGGAAAGCATTTCCGGAATCATATGATGGTCGAGTTGACAACCCAACTTGGACTTAGGCATGATAGTTCCTATCCATACTATCCTCAGGAAAACGGTCAGGTTGAAGCCGTGAACAAAGTCTTGGTCACGATGCTTCAGAGAACTGTTGGCATGCACAAGTGTAATTGGCATTTGATGTTGTTCTCCGCGTTGTGGGCCTACCGGACCTCTGTAAAGGATGCCACCGGTTTCACCCCTTTTCAGCTAGTATATGGACTGGAGGCAACCCTTCCCATTGAGTGTGAGATTCCTTCGCTCAAATTAGCCATCGAGTTACTTCCCAAGACTACTTCTGTAGAAGAGCGACTTCTTTACTTGGAATGACTAGATGAGACACGTCGTCTAGCCTCCCTTGCTATCGAAGCTCAAAAGAAGCGAGTGAAAACGCACTTCAATAACTCTGTTAATCCCCGCTCTTTCATCGAAGGAGACTTGGTACTTCTCTACGATCAGGCTAATGATAAGCTAGGAGCAGGAAAACTTGAGCCAATGTGGCATTGGCCCTACATTGTAAAAAGAGTTCTACAAAAAGGTGCCTATGAGCTGATCGATTATGAAGGCAATCCCCTGGACAGGCCCCGCAATGGGCTATATCTTAAGAAATATTATGCCTGAGTCTAGGCAATCTCTTGGTTATTTTTTACATGCATATGCTATTTTACAGTGTGTTTAGTGTGTGTGCGTGTTCATTTGATTTTTGTCTTAGCGTGTTGGCATGATAGCCACTTATTGTGTCTTTTGCTTCTGAACAGATGTCTGGATCACCTTACGTTGGTTCGCTGATGGTGCTTCCCGCAGTACTCGCAATCTGTCATCTGCGGCATGGGTGATCTACGATCCTCATGGTGAGTTAGTAGATATTCAAGGGTTGTGTCTGGGTTGTACAACGAACAATGTGGCTTGATATGTGTTGTGATTGACATCTAGCTGAGGCAATTAACTCGGCCATTCGCACATTGGTTTGTAAACTTGGATTCTCAACTTGGTAGTCCACACTCAAACGGACGTTTTATTCCGTTAGATATCATTCCACATTTTAAGTTTGTATTATGTTAAGTAATTTAGGAAGGTTTTTGATTTCCATTACTTATCAACATATTTCCAGCATGACTTTAATACGTTAACCGACTGCATTTAGCTAATTATGTAATTGGACGACTTTGCGATAATATGTGAATCAACATAACTTACAGAAGCATAATACAATAAACCATAAAAACATCTTTATATTATATTTATATATCGTGTGGCGCACCGAGGCACTCATAAGTGTACATGTCTAGATAGAGCCAGTGTTCTCCGTACATCTGAGACACATGTCTCTCAAAAAATCATCAGTAGGGAATAAAGACCTAGATATCTACTGTGGTGGGTTGTGCTCCCTATGGGTCGTAGCCGCTTGTGCCACCCGCCTCAAAAGGTGGTGCGACCTAGGTTCTACCCCCACTGTATGGATCTGAGCCGCTATGGGGACCTCCTGTATCCCTTGGTAGTCTGGTATCCCAATCAGCAAACCGTCGAGGTTCCGTATCATGGTCTCTATCGTGTCATCTCCCAGAGGAGCCATGGCTAGGGCTCTAATGCCCTGAGCATCCCTCTGCGCCTTTGGGGCCAAGCCAAGGGGTCTCGTCGGTCCCACATCTACATAACATAGCGTTTGTCATTACGACATGTACATGAAAAAATAAAAAACGTCATAAAAATAAAAATCAAAAAATGAGATCAAGTGTCTTACCACCATCGTCCCACTACTCTCCAGTAGGTAGCGGCATGTCTGGATCTCCACGAAAGTTTATCCCGACATATGGCCAGTCCTCCACAAAGATAGTCTGCCTCTCCAGCCACTCTACGAAGTATACCCCCCATGATACTGGTCGACCGCCACCTCCTCGTGGCATGAATTGGCCCCATCGTGTGGCCTTCGTCTCTCGGGGGCCCCTAGGTGGGTCCAGGACTATATCTTGTAGCTGTAATGCTGGGACCCGCTCCAGCATGAGTGGGACTAAGATCGACCCATAACCAAACTGCTTCAAATCACCTCGTCGGCAATTGGCCAGTTGTCTCTTCATGTTCGTCGTTACTGCTGCTGCCTAGTTGAATATGGTTGAGTTCAAACATTCGAGAGCCAATTGGAGATGGGCCTTTGAGGCCTCATGATTGGCCAAAGAGCCCGCTGCCCGGGTCACCATGAAAAGAATAGTCCGAAGGACGATGTCCTCCACCTTAGGAATTTCCACCTTTCGACTTCGTGTCTTGCGTGCCCGTGGGCACACTTGAGCCATCAGCATGTCTAAAGTATCACCGTCGGGTCGCTGCCCCTCCAGAATAGGCATCTCACCTCGACATGACAACCCGGTCAAGAAATAGATATCATTATAATCAAACTCGATATCGTGGCCTCGGATCACAAATTTCCCATCAATGGGATATCAGGCCCTGATTAGGAACTCCAGAAGGTCAGGTTGTGTTCGCAGGCGCGGAGTTAGGAAGAATTTGAGCAATCCGCATGCCCGCATTGCATTTCGGCACCCAGCGTTGGAAAAAGTTGCTATGTCCTCATTATCATGAGCACGTTCTTGCCAAACGAACGCCATTATACCCTGCATGATCAAAAAATCTCATTAGGGCCATGTTCATAAAATTTTACACGTTCATTTATTAAAAATTGTGTTGCGCAGCGTCAGCGCGACTGTTTTTAAAATAGTCGCATTGATAGTGGCGCCATGTGTTATTTTTTACCGGGTCAGCGCGGAAGCACATCACTTTTCCGCACTGATCCGGGGGTGGTTAGTGTAAATATTTCCCGATCAGCGCGGAACCGATAGGGAAATCCGCGTTGACCGAGAGCAGAATGAGCTTCAAAAAATATGCCCAAACCACCACTTCCCACCGTTCAAATGTAGCAAAAACACTTCAAAATGGAGCGTAGGGAAAGACGAACCTACCTGGTGCAAGCTACAGGATCTTCGGTGCTCGTACGGGGTGGAATTTGGTTCGTCAACCTCATAGTTCCAGAGCTCCAAATGGTAACAATGGTAAAAAAATTTGGTTTACCCTCATATTTATGGTAAACTTTTGGAAATTAAATATTATTTTAATCCATATGGGTTTTTAATAGTGGTTTTTACCATATGCTTGGTTCCAACGTAGTTTTACTATGTTTTAATGCATGCTATCTATATCATTTCGAACAGGTTTACGCGTGCGATTTTCCTTGTGCAGATTATCACGCTGGTGGAGTTACAACGGTTTTATACACACTTGGTTCTGAAACGTCGGCTTTAAGCTCTTTTCCGACGTGAAATAAGAAAAGATAGTTGAGTCCCCCTCTCGACTCGTCAAAAGCAAAGAGAGGTAGTCATTTTTTAAAGCTCTTTTTCTGACCGTTTAAAGTTAAAAAAGATCTTCGGATTTTTTTCGTTTCGAATTCGTTAATGGTCATAAAGCGACATGGTTTTGATCACTTTTTTACTTTTTTTGGGTCAAAGTCACTACTTACGAAAAGTACTCCTTGGTCGTAATGGTCGGGCGGTTCTTTCGAGCATAGTTTTATACTTTTTTCAGGCTCGAGAGACACAACTTTATGAAAAAGGACACCCCTGAAGTTTCCTTTTCGATGTCTTTTCAAACTCTCTAAACATGAAAAGACGCCAAGTTTTTCCTTTTTCAGACTCGTTAAAACTTTAATGACATCGGGTTTTGTCGTGATGACACCTCTCAAGCATATGCTATCCCCGTCAAGATTGTCATCCAAAAATAATCGGGGTACTCGCCAGAAATGGTGGGGGAATAAAGGAATCACAATCATCGTCGTGTCGACAGTATGTTGCTCTTGAACATGGCACTTGTCTGCATTCGTGTCTGGGTGGGGACATCTCATCTTGTTTCACACTTGCCTCTGTGGGTTTTGGTTATCCTATTTGACCATTCATCTGCTCATCGTCTTGTCGTTATGACCCCTGATGATTTGACATCAAATACTGCCAAATCCGCTGTCGTGCTGCCAATATGTTCAAGAGAAGTTAACCTCTGCAGAATACTCAACCTCCCTCTGATATCTCACACAAAACATGTTATCCCTCTCTGTCTCGTGTCAATGATGTGGGAAACATTATGGCCCAGCTTCGATCAAGATCACTTCCTGTCGACTTCAGCTCATTATCCAGGAAGATGACCTAGAGACTTCCTTCAGGTGCCTTAGAGTCTGCATGTCTCAATGGTAGGTTCTTCGTGTTCGACACGAGGTTTTCATTATTGGCCTCCGATCGAATGATTCTATGGGTGTTTGACACCGACTCATTGATTCACACGCCGTGGATTGTACCTATAGTACCTTGAGGACCATTATCATTATTGGTGGTACCTCTCGCGTCTGTTAACAGTTTTCATCATTGACTGGTAATCAGACAATGTTCTCGCATGTTTGACTTCGACTCCTATATTCGCATGCTTGAACATGTACTTTGTTTGGGTCGAGTTGGAGCGCAAGACCCCGAATTTTGCATATTGAGATCCGGGCTGCATTTTGTGGATTATTGTAATCACTACATGACTCATTCATTGGATGGCTGCGACCGTGCCTGAGTCCATTCATTGATCCTCATCGGATGGCTGCGACCGTGCCTGAGTCCATTCATTGAGTCCATTCTCGTGTTGACTGTCATACTCTGGCCAACACTTAACGAATTCAAGGACCTAACTTGCTCATATTTCCTTGCAGAATCCTAGAGGAAATTAGATCCTAAAAGATATGAATTTTGTGCTATTTTCTTCCGCAATCCCCAAGGAATGATTCACCTACTTAACTGCCAAGCCTGTACACTCAACTAGTGTACAATTGATAGTTACAATGTGCCTTTTCCTCCACTCTATAGGTATTTTTAATTCCATGTATGTGTGGGTTATTTTTAGTTGATTGACGAGTTTATCTAAGAGATCATTGAGTTAACAACAATTATACTACTCAATTAATCTTCAGCTGACTCAACTATGTGCCTGAGATTAGTTAACTGAGTCAAACTGCAAATGCTTGAGCTAAATTGCTAAATTTTAGCAATCACTACATGCACATTTCTACTTCTAGCATATAGATCGAATTTACTGAGTAAGCTAGTAGACAAATTTCGTGTCACACAAATTAACTACAATCCAATTCATTCTGGTGATGTTGGAAATCGAATTACTAAATTTAACTAAGGCATTAGTCAATTTTTTCCTTTCTTTCTATAATTTCTAAAAATTTTACCATGATATCATTAACTTCTACATAGAATTTGTTACAATAACATGGTTTATCAATACCACATGCCCCAAAAACCATAGATAACATTTTGAAATTAAAACTCAATACTTACAATACGCTTACATCATAACAAGATTCCTAACCGTGGATATTATTAAATTGTAAATATGCTTTGTTACAATACCATTTACAAGTAGGAGGCCATATGAATAACATTTTCCCAAAAAACATAACTCATTCAAAATAAAAATATTTTATAAATGTTTTATTTTAATATTATTTTATAACAAATTTTAATTAAATCTAAAAGCAAAAAGGTATGGCGAGATGTTGCAGTGGTGTGAACATTTGTAAACATTTACATGTGGGCTCAATTAAAAAATAAAAATATTAAGTGTTATTGTCTAGAAACATTTTTGGTGGATCAAAATAATAATAATAAATTTTGTCTTGGTCAAATTGCATAAAACTAAAGCTAAAAAAAATTAATAATAAAATTAGCCTAGATTCATCTTAACTCTAGATCTAACAAGTGTCGAGAGAGATCAAATCCCTTGAGATGTAAACATATTTTAGAGTGAAAAGATATTTGATCACTCTCAATGCTAGGAGATCCAAAGTTAAGATTAATATAGGTTGGTTAACTTCAAATGAAGGAGTTCTAAAAATGAAACAACACTTGGGATGCATTGCTGGAATGAAATGGGTTTCAAATTGTAGTTGTTCCTAATAATGAATTTCTCTAGGAGGAGAATACTTTTACCATTGATGTTTAGGAAGATCAAGGTAGAAGCCTCAACCCTTCAAGATTAAGGGTTTGAACATTACGATATAAAACCATGAGAAAATAAAATAATTAAGAAAGGGTAGAGAGAAGGATATGTCAACTCCATTGCCTATTCCTCAATAATTTACAAGAAGCATGGCTAAAAAATAATAACTATGAAATGGAATGAAGAAATTCCATTGCCTTCCAAGCAGCTCCACTAACGAGATGTAGATAGACATGGAGAAGAGTCATAATAAATAGGAAGGGTTTGTAGTTGTCTTTCAAACCAGGCCTAATAAATTGATTCTCTAAACATAAAAATTTTGTGCACCATGATAAAAAAATTATTTAGACCTTCTACAATTATAGGTGAAACTTTTTTCTACGATAGATAATATTTTGAACTCTTAAAACAAACAACATTTTCAAGTTCCCTTGATCACTAAACTTTCCTGAAACTTAAAGAAAAAGAATAAGAAACTTAAGAGACTTAGGAAGTGCTCAAAGAATTTAGAATACTAGATATAATCAATGTCACATGGTTCAGGTTCGAGTTTGGGTTCGGTTTGAGTTTGAATTTTTTGATGAGGTTCTCTATTAGGTTCATCTATATATATAAACACCTATTAATTTAAAACGAACTATAGGATAAAATAGTAATATATCGACATCAATAAACATAAAATTTGCTATCACAAACTTGCAAACTGCAAGGATAAATACAAGCTTGAGTTGTGACATGACGTTATGAGTTTTGATCTATGGATTTGGTCATTGGCTATGAGGTTCAATGAGGTTCATTAAACCTCAAAAAATTTTTGAGATTAGCCAAAATTCAATTCTCAAGGTTAAAGTTCGACGAACCTTGTGACATAGGATATAATATTAAGAGTGAAAATGTAGTTTGAAGAAATAGAGTGTTCAACTATAAGAAAATAATACAACATTGACATGAGATAATAAAAAGCTACTCAAACTTCCTAGGAAGTGGTATAAAGAAACTTAAATCTTGGCATTACACAAGGTAAAGGGATAAATGTTCCAATGTGAACATAGTAATAATCTCCTAACACAATACAGTTTTGTCAAGTTTGTTGAGTTTTGAGAGTCTTTTGGAAGGAGCATCAACCATAGGTTTTACTTGCATGAGAACATGTAAAGTATCATCCATGGGGATATTTTAGGCCTCCATTTTAATGCTATTTTCACCATTAAAATACTCCTATTAACCGTCTCTACCCTTTTGCTTCACCATATTTTCCCATTTTTTAAAAGAGAAGTGTCATTTCAAGATCAAAAGTTAACAAGTTATTAATCCTAATTAATTTCCATCACTTTTGATAGATTAAAAACATTTTTTTGTTAAATTTTTACTCATGGTAGTTATGTTATCTCTGATCATGAAACTCTTATGAAGTTTCAAAAATTGTCCTCATGGTCTAGCATACCAACTAGCTCATAGTGATGAATCCACCATCTTGGTTTTATTTTTACGAAACTCAAGATGGTTCAATGTTAGTTGGATAAACTCTAGGGTGTACATGGGTCGTGCCACCTCATGGTCAAAACAATAGTCAAACTACTACCAAAAAATTATATAGTAGTCAACTAATGGATGTGATATTAGGCAACAATGAAGGGATATTCTCGTGAATTATATCGCATGAGAATATCACAAGGATTAAAGATGTACATATTATTTTTACTCGGGTTAACGAATATTATAAAACCCTTGCAACTTAATCAATTATGTGATATCCAAAATGTAGGGGATTCCTTAAGGGTTCATCTTCATTCTTTATTGTTTAAATATGTAAAATGTATTAAAAGTAAGAGGGTAATGAGTAATAGGTAATAGATAATAACTGTAATTCATTAGTGTGAAATCCACGAGGGAGAATTCCATTACATATATGTAATGTTGGACCTATGATTTCATTAATATAAATGATGTGGTGTTGATGTTTTAAGTAAAGTTCATGTATATGCTTCATTTCTACTAGTATAAATTTCCAATAGCATGAGCCAATTGAGAAGGTCCCTCAATTTATCAAATGTTATGATTAATATAATGTGGTTAGCATCGATAAGTATACTTTTTTGTTTGGCTTAATAGATATATTTTGTTTTTATTCCATAGATTATATAGTTGGTGCATTATTCCATATATTATATATCATTCCACACACCATATATCGCTTCATAAGTATACTCGATTTATTATTTATACATTATATTTGGTTAAGTATAATTCATTCTATGTATTTAAATTCAAATATATAGTTTTTATTTCATGGTTGGCATGATCACTAAAGCTTCCTCAACCATTGCCATAGATTCCATTGTTTAGTAAAACCTTTGAGTGTTTTGAAAATGTTTTTCTCGTAAGAAACTTGTTGTTTATGATTGTGTGATATTTTCAATAGAGAGCAATTTCCATTGAATATTAAAAGAATGAGATGATATTTACTCTTGATCATATAAACATTTGAGATGATATTTACTCTTGATCATATAAACATTTGATCACATCCTCCACAATTCCCTCAGGAGTTACTGTGGAACGGTCTGCAAGTTGCAGAATTGTTGTGGTCTTCCTCAATGAATATTGGAGGTTGAGCTTGAGAATGGTTTCCTTGGTCATCACATTAATGGAAGCCCTAATATCGATCAGAGTGTGTGGGACAATGGTGTCATTGATGTGCACATCTACTACAGGGCTTCTAGGGTCCAAATATTTTAGACAGATTACCTTCCCTAGCATTAAGTCAGACAGTTGCCCAATGAAATTAATGGTATGGGCATCCCTTTTTCGCCTCCATTGATGCTTGAATCACTTCTATTTAATCAATTTATTTTAAATAGGAACACATTTTATTGCCTAAAGAAGTGGGATTTTTACACATAGATTTTTCAATTCTCCCAGAAGTTCAGTCTCTTCTGGGGTAGGCTGGAGTGGTTGGGTTAATCTTTCAAGAAAGGGTGGATTTACTTTAATATTTCTTTCCTCTCTTTCTTCCTCAACCTCCCTAGGTGGAGGTGGAGGTTGGTTATCCGAGAGAACTCTCCTAGATCACAGGTTAATCTCCTAGATTTCCACAACATAAGATGGGTATGATGTCTCTCCATTGTATACCTGCTGAACTTGCCTATTTTTTGGGTTTGGATTTGGATGGGCAGGAATCTGGGGTTGCTTGGGTGTATCAGAGTGTAGGAGTTGTGGTTGGGTAGGTGGTGGATGAAATAGAGCTGGAGCATTGTTGTATTGGGGCCTCCACCTGTGGAGCGGTGCATTCCACTAAGGTTGTGGTGGAGCATAAGGTTGAAATGACTGGTTGGCTGGATGGGAGTGATACTGAGATGCAAAGGACCAAGGAGGGGGTGTAGACCAAGAAGGACAAGCAGGGGGTCCCTAAGAAGGTATGGTTGTGGTTTGGTTGGGGTAATAATATGCATGGGACAACCCTTGCATGCCCTGTTGGTATGGTCTAGGCCCATGAGGTCTCCTTCGGTTAATGTAGCAAAGCTGCTCAGTGACCCCTTCAACTCCTTGATATATAGCTTTGAGTCTGGGCAAAGATGGGCACTTATCTATGGAGTGGTTATCTTCATAGAGTGAGCAAATTTCAATACAGTTCAATGGACATTCATTCCTAGGATGCCTCCCGGTGCATCTAGGACAAAAGATGGCCAAGGCTCTCTCTGCTTCCTCCTGATTGCTCTTAATGTGCATGATTTCCATTTGCAAGGAAAGTGTTTGCAACATCTCACTTTTGAAATCTTCCAACATGTTTCCAATTTCACCCTTGATGGATGAGTTGGAAGATGATGTATTAACCATAGGTTGACTACCCCTACCCTTTTTCCTAGCTTCCCTACAATGGTTTCTAAAGACAGTCTTGATATCCTCATAGGGTAATTGGTAAATATCTCCTCCTACTATCAAATGTAAGGTATCAAGAAGATCTTCTCTTACTCCCCTAAGCAGGACCAACTTTAGTGACTCAGGGTCAAGTTTAAACCTAACTCTTTTGTAACTAAGCCGAAATATTTCTTCGTAATCCTCTAGGGATTCATCATTGCCCAGGGTCATCCTGAAAATTTCTTCTTTAGTATCCTTTGACTAATAGTAGTCTCGATATTTGTTGTCAAAGGCCTGCTACATATGCCCCAAGTTTTTATTCTATTTCCACGTAAACCCATGAACCAGCGCAATGCTACATCCTTGAGGGTAGATGGAAATAGTTTTAACTTTTACTCATCATCTTTATAGTCATAGGTTTGACATATAACAACAAACTCAAATAGGAAAGTGTCGGGGTCCTCTGTGGTCAGGCCATGGAAATGAGGTAGGGGCAGAGGGGCTTATATTTTTCATCTAAGTCTCCCCATTGGTTTCCATTATGGGGAAGGCACCCTCAACTCTCTCTCTATTCTCTCTGTCATTTCTATTTTTAGCCATTGGTTTAGTAGGAATAGGTTCTTCTTCTTGTTCTTCTCCTGTAGGTTCTTCAATATGTCAGGTTTCTCACCTAAGGGTTCCTCCAATTCACAACCGCCAAAGAAGAGGGAAGGTTGGCTATTGGATGTAGTGAGGGTATTTGGAAAAATTTTCCCTAAGTTGTCCCTATTCCTACGAGGCATGAAAGGAAATATTTTTGGTTTAATTTATGTGTGTTGTGTGTGGTGTGTGTGTGTGGTGTGTGTGTGTGTGTGTGTGTGTGTGGTGTTGTGTGTAAATTGAACTTGGAAAGTACTTCAGAATTTGAAATGTTGATTGAATGAAAATTAATGACAGAATGGAAAAGCTATTTGCCGAATTGAAATCTTGCTTGAAAAATGGAAAGGAATGCAGACAATGCAAAATGAATGAAAGGAAACAACTAGATTACTTTTGCAGAAATAAACTAATGGCAGAATATTGAAGACAAGAAATAGAAGAAAAGAAAGCAGTAATCACGTTCTACTTAGACACCTCCCTAGAAACGACACCGAAAAGTGATGAGCACCCATATTACAGCAAGGATGCTGCAAATCGTGGGCTACCAGCTTTACTTATCAACCAGAGGTTTGTATAAACTTGGAGGTGATAGTGTTGTATGCACAAGTAAAAGTGATGGTCCCGCTTGTTGTCATTGTTCAAATGGAGAGAGACCACTGGGGTTCCAAGCTAGACTTCTATGGAGTCAGAAGAAGCTTGATTCTTTGATGGAAGAAAGGTAAATCTACTTCTAAGAGAGTTACTCTACTACAATAGTTGACATGTAATGCTAAATCACACCATTCCCTATTTAACCATTTAAGAAGCTATGCTAGGCAGAAATGCTAAATCAACATGAAACAAATGCTACTATATAAGTTGTAGAAGTAAGTAGCATCAAACAACACTAATGTGCAAGTAAAGAGACTAAACTAAATCTATTTTTGCTTTTAAGGTCTTTCTATGGAAAATCAAGTATGCAAACTAATTGTTCTTGTGGATGTGGCAGGTGAAATAAGTATGTTTGAGGATGACTGGAAGGGTTATGAAATGGTTGGATGGTGTGGAGGACCTCTAGGAGGATTTTGGTGACTTACTAGAGGTTTTCCATCAATTCAGCCACAAAAGAGGTCGTTTCAGGAATAGCTACAGGATGTACTAGAAACCTATAGGATGATCATGTAGGAATTACAAGAAACCTACAGGATACAACCGAGAGCTAAATGTGAGGTGTTGGGGGTGATGGGAGAATTAGGAAATGTGTGTGATGGGTAGAATGAGTGGGAGAGGTCTAGTATCACTCAAGAGTCAATATCCAATATAATAGATGGCTAGATTCGCTCAAGCACTCAATGTGCTTGGGAGAAATTCTTTGAAAACTAATGGAAAACTAGTGAAGGTGATGGTGAAAACAAGGGATGGCTAAGGTGGATGAAGTGGAAGGTGGTTGCTGGCTATGAAGTCTTAGTATCCTCCTGAAGCACCTGCTCTACATAAAACATGTGTGTATTCCCAAAAGTCTATGCAACAAGATACATTTTCATGATCTAGAAAAGCAGAATTAATGAATCAATTGCCTATACTATGCATGAAGAAAGTTTTTGAAAGGAATGAAAGCATGAGTGAGATCTACTGTATAAATGGAGATGAAAAATATGAAAATTAAATATACCTTGCAAAACTAACCAATCATGGTCTGACAGGGAGGAAATAAGGTTGAGACACCTTTAAACAACCTTATGGTGATATTGTTTCTCCTTGCTAACCTACTACTTGAAATAAGGCACAAATGGAAGCAAAATATTAAACAACCAATCTAATCTACACTAATTGTAATGGAGATTAATCTAAAAAGAAAATTAACAATGAAGCTATGAATCTACACTAAACATACATGTACAATAAAGAGGAACCTTCGCAGCTAGGGTTGGGCCATAGACCAA
Source organism: Pinus taeda (assembly GCA_000404065.3). NCBI lineage: Eukaryota > Viridiplantae > Streptophyta > Pinopsida > Pinales > Pinaceae > Pinus > Pinus taeda. Next base: position 81,603 of record APFE030748749.1, read on the forward strand.
GAGCTTCAGCCTTCTAAGTTAACTCAGTGTTGGCTTAAAAAAAAACTCATTCTTATTACCAAAAAAAAAATTACATCAGGAGAACTTTCATAAGTATTGTAGTTGAAAAATAACTTAGAGTTTTACAGTAAAAATCGGAATCCTACTAAGGTCCTAGGCCTCTATACTTATACATCTGAAGTCCCCAATGAGTTCCTTAAAATTAGGGAGGATTCACTCCCAAACTCAAGATAAACTAGTGCTTTGTCTCTCACTTGCGCGGCTACCTTATAGTCCTCATGATTTGACTGTTTTCACTCCAAGATGATGTGATGAATGGAGGAATATTCAAATGGAGGAGTAGTAAATGAGGAGCATTTACCTCCTTCAATCCCTCTCCCTTGTCCCATTCAAGTTTTGACCTTAGTCTTTGCCAAAATTCCTTGGTTTTCTCCTTTAATCCTATATTCAATGCATATTAGTCCACAAAGTATAATATCCAACTCTAACTCACCAAGTAAAAAAAATATAATTAAAAACATGTAATAAGTTATGAGAAAAGTTGGTTTGACTAAGCTAGGAGGTGAATTAAGGCCCATATAATTACCCAATTATGAGGCTCATCAAATCCCTCAATTAGATGTCAAACACAATGATGCCTTTTAGCTCTCAAGACTTAAAACAAACTTTCACCAATCACAAGATCAAATATTTAGAGCTTAAGTGTAGGAGTGCTTTTAGTGAAAAATTCAGAATTTTTTTGTAAACTTAGAATGAGACAAGCAAGTGTTAGCATAAAAAATTCCAATGGCTAGCAAATGTAAATTTATGTACTTAGCCCACTTTATGATGATGTATTTAGTAATACATCACATCTGAAACAACTTATTAGAGTAGTAAATAAATCAGCATATCAGTAAGCTAATGATCTAGAACTGATGCCCAAGATGCCCAAAAATAGGAAAAAATTCACCAAAATTGAAAAAATCAAATTTTAAGCCATCTTTAAATGTATGATTCAGAAAAATTGGAGACTTGATTTAATAATTTACATAGTAAATTAGAGCAAGCAAATTTTTAGATATAGGCTATATCTAATTCCCATCACTTTGATCCCTTTCCCACTCCATTTTAGTTGTCTCCCAACAATAGGGTATGGGGGCTAGTCCCTATGGAAATGAGGTGAAGGAAAACAAGTTGGGAACCAACCTGCGTGGGAGACACAGATGAAAGACCTAGCTAGTCGGTAGAATTTTAGCAAGATTAATGATTAGATGATATTTAAAGCATGTGACCAGTTCCTTATGGATTCACAATTCTTTCTTAATGTAAATTAATGCTAAGTAACCAAATGGACACCCACTGCTTGAATGATCGACTAACCTATATGATGTGCAAATCCTAGAATCTATGTGTGATGTAATGATCTTGGTTATGTTTAATTATATGCCTAGTCTAAGTAGAACCTCTCCCTTAATTGTATGGAGAAATATTCTTTAGAGTAGGCTGTGAAATGGAATCCAACTGGAAGCAGGCAATGACTTGATTAACGATACCTCCCCTTGTGTTCCACCCACCCATTGCCTCTAGTTCTATAGAGACTATGGCTCTGATGACTGCTAGGTCACTTTGTTAACCACTAAGAAGAGTTAAACCCCTCAAGATAATTGGAAAAGGTTTTCCCTAGAGTCTATCAAGAAAGCTTATGCTAGGAGGCAAATTCTTAATCCAAGCTAGATCCTAGAATGCTTATGCAAGATAGATTGAGTGAACACTTCTTGAGTTAAGCATTTTTATGTTATTTAAATAATTAGTATGAATTATCTTATAACAAGAGTACTTAACAATGACTGAATAACAATCTTAAGACAAGATATGTGCTTAAAGATAAAAGTGCCAATATTCAACAATATTCCAAAACATATTTAGAAAATTCCAAATAAGCAATGTTGATATGCTCACTTAGAATGATAACCAATGAAAATTTTACAACCTCTACCCATTCGTGAATGGAAGTGGGATACCATAACTTTAGATTTCATAACTAGTCTACCTCGATCAAAAAGACAATATGATTCCATCATGGTGGTGTTCGATAAATTAAGCAAGGCAGCTCATTTTATCCATATTAAGTCCACCTACCAAACCAATTAGATAGAAGATGTATTTATGAGAGACATTTTTATGTTGCCTAGAATGCCCCGAGTCATAATCTATAACCAAGATGTTAAGTTTACCTTTGCATTTTGGAGAGCATTATCCACAATATTGGGCACCCAGATCCACTTTAGGACTTCCTATGACCCCAGATAGATGGGCAGACTGAATCAGTCAATCAAGTGGTGGAATACATACTTCATATGTACGTCATGTAACAACCTGGGAAATGAGAGGAATATCTCCATCTAGTATACTTTTCCTATAATAATGGGTATCACGAGTCGCTAAAAATGAATCTGTTCGAGGTAATTTATGTGAGGAAATGTGCGGTCCCAAAAAATTGGAATAGTCCTGATAATTAAATGATATTCAGGCCAGACATGTTGGAGGAAATGGAAAAAACAGTGAGTAAGGTTCGATAAAGTTTGAAGGTGTCATAGGATAGACATAAGGCATATGATGATAGGAAGAGAACCTACCAGTAATTCCATGTGGGGTATCATGTGTATGTCCGAATTAAACCAAAAAGAAGTACCCTGAAGTGGGGAAAGTGTGCCAAGTTGGCTCCCCAATTCTATGGCCCCTTCCAAATCCTAGAGAAGGTAGGACCAGTGGCATACCAACTTGCTCTACTGAGTCATATTCAGGTTCATAATCTGTTTCACATTTCCCTTTTTAAAAAATATTTTTATGATCTCCAACACATCATAGGATGGCAAGATATTCAGGTAAAGAGTAATTAAATTATATATAAAGATGTAAATCTCTTTCGATCATTAACATAGATATATGCATGCCAAGTTTATGATTATTGCAATTTTGGCAGGTTGAACCAAAAGGATAATTCTTGGTAGAGCCCCTGTATATACTTGATCAGAAAGAAGTAACATTGTGGATGCGAACTATCATCCATGTTAAAGTCTAGTGGAAGTACTTTAGTCTAGAGGAAGCGACCTCGTAAGATAGGGATTTTATGCAGGAGGCGTATCTCAGCGTGTTCCGAGAATATATGGAGGAATAAACACAAGGGACAATGTTTCACTGAAGGGTGGTGAGTTGTGACACCCTCGGGTTCTGAGGTAATTATTATTCATTTTACTATTATGGACAAAGTAAATTGTTAATAATTAGTTACTATGATGATTGGGATAGTAAATAGTAACTTTGATAAAGTAATAAATACATTAAACAGTGTCTCTAAGAGAGGTTTATGAATTCATACTTGAGCCTCAGTAACTATATTTTCCCTAGACAACTATCAGTTAGGAGCAGTTATCTCCTTGCCTCCTCTTTTTCCAAGAAAAGGAAAAGGGAAGGGATGGGGGGGGGGGCAGAGGTGGGTCAAAGGAAAGGATTTCCTTGAGTGAAGCAAGTTCTAGTGGTAAAAACCTTTGGATATTATCTTTCCTGGAGAAAGAAGAGGGATTGTGGGCCGGACTTGGGGTCCTGAGGCTAGGGAAATACGACACTACTACCTTAGAAACTATGTAGAAGGAATTCAGGAGATCGAGGGGGAGACGGTTGGAAGTAATATAAAATTATCATTGGAAGGGTGGTGGCTTAACCAAAATTCTTGAAAATCGCATAAGAGATAAGCTTTTAAGCTTAGGTGCATGGAATTTTCTTCTTTTACTATGTTCTTGAAAAAGGAAAATGGTTTTTGTAGTGTTATTGTTAGTGTTTGCATCCTGCCATTAGTGATAAAAAATCCTCATTCATATCATTTTAAGGGTCCCACATAGAATCTATTTATCATTCCACTAGTTCATGCAAAAAAATTAGTCACTGATGGTAGTCCTAGTCTGAAAACATCACTCTTGCCTAAATGTGATTAATTGCTGGAATAGTTTCATATCTTGTTGACTATACATCATCCATAATGTTATCTTGTTAAGTGCATGCCAAAGGGAGTTGTCTTTTCCCAAGGGTGTCCAAATCATCATTTTCCACAAGCACTAAACCCTAATTTCCTCACCCATTGAGCGAGGGTTGGCTATGGAATCAGAGATATCTGAGTATATGAGGCATAAGGGAGGTCATTTCAGCAAGAATGAGGCCATTCCAACCCATACACATCATGTATCCATCATTTTCCAATAAACCAGTCCAAGGGATAAATCATTTGCCACACATATGGCTGATTTTTCTTAAAACTATGTTTTAGACCAAACAAGGATGAATTTGGAAAAAGTGAGAGAGATTTTGTCCATAATAGGTAAAGGATGAAACAAATCTTTCAAGTTTTACACAAGTGTCATGGTTTTAGAGAAATGTCAAAAATACAGTTGCTACAAGAGAGTTGCTGCACTCCTACACTCGCATTGGAAAAATAGTTTATTGTATCTGGATTGTCCAAATGACTTGCTTTATGAGGAAATTGATAAATAGAGTGAAATATATTTCCAATGAGCTATCATGATATCAATTTGGGCTTGAGTAATACCTACAAAGGTTTCTTGCAAGAGAACACTTCATTTTTTCACCCTCATTCTACACTTTTTGACCAGTCTTGGGATAATTGACTTTTAAGGAGCTATAATTGATCATTTACAGTGATTGATAGGTCCATTACGTACTCAAGAGAGATCCCTCTCCAAAATTCTATCATGTGCTGAATTTGGACATAGGTAAGGTAGTCAAAATCAACCTGAAAGTTAGAGGGCATGTTTAACCAGGATGTTGCATGCTAGGTAGAGTCGTTGCACGCCTGAGTGTGGTGATGTGTGCTTGTGCAGTGAAGTGTACATTTGCCTGAACTAGCCAAAGAAAATTTCAACGGCACTGCACACCTATGCATTGAAGGGAACGTTTGTCAAGGACACTCCGCGTTGGCACTTGGTGTTGCGCGTTTGGCCAGTAAAGCCTCACAAACCCTAGGAGCGTCAAAACACCACTTTCCTTCATCTGATCAAGCTACAAAGTATTCTATTACTTGCATACAACAAGTAAGTGGCCCAGTATCTCTTTTTCTCCATCGGTTAAGCAAGTTGGCACCCTAAATTTTAAAACCCAAAAAAGGTCTTTCTTGTATGTTTCCAAAATTACCTATTTCATCAGAATTACAACACCTCATAGACTTTGCACCCTCAAATCATCCTTGCCTATACTTCATTCAATATCGCTCACTATTTCACTGACCTTGACCCACATATAAGTCCCTCAAGTTTTCACCTTAAAAACATGGGAGAAGAGAGTCACACTAGTTCAGAAGAAGGGAGAAGAGGCACGTGTTTAACCCACGGAAAGTGGGAGGGGCCTTGCCTTCATCATTAGCAATACATATTAAAGGAAAAGAGAAAATGGTAGAGGAAGCATAGGTCAAACAACAACATGAAAAAAATCACACTAAAAAGGAGTTTATCCTTGTGAACTCAAGTAATGAGGAGAAAGACAAAATCACTCATGATAACTTGAAAGCAAAGGATGCCAAAATTAGGGAGCTTGAGACTAGTTCAAAAAGGGCCCAACATATCATCTCGTTTTATGAGCAAGAGAAAAAATAGCTAGTGGTCAAGCAGGAATTGATTTAAAACAAGTACATCAAGGCAAAGAGGGAGCATGAGAATGCCAAATTTCAGCTTGATGAGGCTTATGGAGATTATGGATAGCTGGATGATGAACATGGATAGAGAAAAAGACCAAGAAAAATAGATTAAAGAGAGCCTTAGAGCTTGAAAGGAAAAAGGAGGTAGAATTATAGGAGTAGCTCACTTTAAATGAGAAATTGGTCAAGGACATAACTGAGAATAGAGAGTCTTGGCTTGAGAAGGCGAACACAAGCTTGGAGTCCCTCTTGGACAAAGCAAACAAATATGTTGAGATAGAAAGGAAGATAGCCAAGTATTATGCATAGAGGAACCAAGTGGGAAGGACCAAGCTCAAAAGAGCTCATGAGAAAATTGACAAATTGAGCAAGAAGGAGGAGAAGAGCAGACTTGAAATATTTGTTGAGGCATACCTGCATGTCTCTAACCTTTGATCGGTCATAAAAACACATTTTTGGGCATGTTGAACCATTTTTGAGCTTGAAGGAATTTGCCGAGATTTTCAGACAATTTGTAGCATAGTCATGGTGGTCAAACACACAACACCTTGGGTGCTACGCTCTTTTTTGGGGCATCCAATGAGAAAATGGTCAGAATGTTTGGATTCACAATGGTGTGTACATGCAGCCTGTGCATTTTCTAAGGTTTTGGAGCACAACTGGTTAACCAAAAGGGCCAAAAACCCTCAAAAAATGACCTTTCTGCCCTCTTTTTGGCCTGGGCACTACATGCTGAGCAGTGCTGGGAGAATTGACCTTTGAAAGGGAAAATGAACTCCAAATGGAAAAATTCAAGATCTTCTAGAAAGTAGATTTAAATATATTTCTAACAAGCTATTGTGCACCCAATTTGGACACGAGGAAGGCACTCAAAAGTCCACTAGAAGATGAAGGGCACAGTTGGCATTAGCGCTCCGCACCTAGCACTCGCGTTGAGAATTTGATAATTTGTCCATATTTTCACTTTCGTCCTAGTTTTCACTTTCACCTTGGCAAATCATGAATTATCTATGTAAATGATGAGTTAAATGTAATTATCATGTTTCTAGTACTTACTAGGGTAAACACATTAGGTAAATCAAGTTCATGAGGTGTAATGAATCAATTTGCTTCGATTAGGGATGAGTCACTTTGACCACCCTATTCTCTTGTTATCAGTTCAACCCTTCTTGGATCCTTCCCTCTCCTGATGGATTCGACACCCTAAGGTTAGGAAGGATGGTTTGAAGCCTATATTATGTATTTCCCTAGTCATTTTTAGGGGTTGGATTCAGGGGAATGCTTGGGATTTGATAGACATCATTTTGTACTAGGTACAATAGGAGATTAATGAGAAATTGCAGCTATTTCTTTTGGATCCATGTGGTATGATGCTCAGTTCAGTTTTTCTTATGTTTTCACGTGTTAAAATGTATTGTTGACTCCGTTTCATCATTCCATACTCTTTATCTGAATGTATACAAGTCTGAAAGGTAGAATCCATAACTTTTATGCTATGTTTTTGGTAAACATTTCACAGTTTGTGTTTCCTTATTTTAGGAAGAATCCATGAGGTTTACATGCTCTTCCTAGCTTCCTCACCTGTATTTTCACCTCATCCATCAAACCCTCAGGTTATGATTGTTGTGCATACCTTGCCCCATCGAACACCCTACAATTTTGATGTAATTTCCTTGCCTAATTCTTTGGCTCCTCCTCATTCAGCAAAACCCTTCAAAATCAAATCAAACCTTGTGCTACTATACCTAGCCTAATATCAGTTTCTAGATCCAGTCAATTTGGTTGAGATCCTTATGGAGAGAGCCCTCTCCTATTATATTAGGGCTATCTACTTGGCTAAGCATAGTTTGTGGTTACCTTGGCATTGCCTTCCTTCAGGCTGAGGTTCAATCCAGATGATAACATATTGGCGACCATACAAGGGAACAAGTGAAAGGTTTCGTATTCCTTGGGAAATATAATCAAAGTTTAGATCTAGATCTGATTGATGATGGTGGACAATGATCAGACATAGAAAGGCTGAAATCATTCACCTAGCGACTCCAGCGTCGAAAAATCCCAAGGTTCAGAATTTTTATGGCAACTCCATTCTTCAAGAACAAGCAGCCTGAAGAATTTCTTGGTGAATTTCTTGTTATCAAAATGGACTCTTTTGCTAGAAGGTATGCTCCCATGAGACGAGATCACGTTCCAGGTTTCCCAAATAAAATTCCTAAGGTAGATTGGAAAAGGAATTTGACTATGTTTAAAGATGATGATAGGAATGATGTTGCTTTACATCTCGTTAGATTTCACATGCATACTCGCAAGTTGAAGGTTGATTTTCCTGAAGACTGCTTGATGAAGATATTCATGGCCACTTTGGAAGGTGAACCTCGATCTTGGTGTGAAAGTTTCCCGCCTGCTTGTATTTATTGTTTAAAGGATTTTCATATAATTTTCTCTGAAAGGTATAAAGAATCTTATCCATCCTTAACACTAGTTTAGAATTGTTGTGACATGTTTATAGTTTTACTGAAAATATTGAGAAAGTTTATGAAGATGATGACTTCATGGATGATGTGATCATGGAAGCCTTGTATGAAAATCCATTTCAACGACAGAAAGAGAGCTTAGAGGATACTTATCAAGATGCTTAGGAAAATTTGTAGCAAGTTCAAGATCTTAGTTCAATTGAAAATGATGGAAGACAAGGTCTTATTTCAGATTTGCTCATAGAAGATGACAACATGCAGGAAAATAAAGTTCCAATTTCAGATTGTGATAAAGTCAAGTTGGCTCTTTCAGATCTAGATTCATATTGTGATGATGACGAATACCTTGTTTTGAATCCCATGTAGGAGAGATTTTTTATTGAGATAATCTTGAATGAAGAAAACAAAGTTATTGACCCAAGTATTCTCATTTTGTTAGAACAAAGCCTTCATGAGGAGGTAATCTAGTCCCTTTATGAAAAATAAGATGAGATCTTTGTTCAACTAAGTGAAAAATCTTCTTTGGATAATTCAATGATAAATGATAGAAGTGCTAGTTTTGAGTTTCCAGAACTGTCTGAAGTTTTCCCTCATTACTGATGAGTGCAATAAGAAACATGAAAATCTAGTTGCCATGTCATATTAATATATACAACATCCTTGTCAAACTTTAGGATGGAAAGAAGACAATTATTGTTTTAGCGAAAGAAAACTAAAAGTACAGTCTCTTCTATCTGAAGATGAGATAGATCAACTCCTGAAAGGTAATGTTACAACCCAAACTAATGCAGGTTTGCAGCATTCACATAGCCAAGAAGGTGTTAGTGAAGCTTCTTCCACTATTGAAAATAAGAATATTCTTGAAATTAGATTTATATATCAGCGAACATATATTATTTTCTTTCATGAAAATGATAGCGCTATCATGTTTGATAATCTTGAAGAATGTTTTATGTTTAAGAATGACTTAGACTATGAAATTGAGGAGTATGAGCCCGAGAGATACAATATGCTAGAAATCGAGTCAGAATTTATGATGCTCGAGGAATTTACACCCAACAACCAAATAGTATAAGTTTATACTTCTCTATGCCTTCCTATCAATCCATAACCAACTGTTCTTTCAGATCAGAATGAAGGCAGTACTTGTATTTTTGTTGTTGGATCTCAAGACAAGGTAGTGCTTCAGGATTTTCAAGATTCCATTGGCATTCTTTTGCAAGCATTGGAGAAGATGAATGTTCTATGGTTTGTTAGCATAAGCCTTGGTTTCAATTTTTATTGTGATTTGCCTACATGTACATCATTCTGCCTGCTCAGGGAAAGTGAGAGCATAATTTTAGTGAGTAGCCATCTACTAGATTGGTTACATTGGAAGGTTAACTTCACATGATTGTACATATTTCTTCAGTAGGCAGGTGGTTTTCATTAGTATTTGAAGCCCTCAAATATTGATGGTCTGCTGCCATTAATAAGTTTTGTAAGTACTTGTTTCAGTTAAGTAGGCCATGAGTCATTTTTTTGGAGTCAATTTCAAGTCAGTTTCGATTAAGTTTGTGTCATTTGAAGTTGTTAGTGTTTAGTCATGAATTTCAATTTAAGTTTTTGACCATATTGGCCCACATGGTTAGGCACTTGTTCTATAGTGTCATTCACACCTCCAAGGAGCTACCATCCCCAGTAAGGCCGATGTTAGTGTCAGTATTTTCATCCTAGCATCAGTGATCAAAAGTCCTCTTTTTGTATCATTTTAAGGGTCCCACTCAGAATTTTTTTATCATTCCACTAGGCCATGCAAAAAGTTATTCATTGATGGTAGTCCTAGTACAAAAGCATCACTCTTCCCCAAATGTGATGACTTGCTGGCATAGTTTCATATCTTGTTGACTGTACATCATCCATAAAGTTATTTTTATCAGGCCATTTGTATGAGTCATGAGGTCATTATGTCATCTTGAAATTCAGTTATTCAAGGTCTCATTAGGCCTTTTAGGGTTTTTCAAGGTTTTAATAGGTCATTAGGGTTGCCAAGGTTCCATTCCATTGCATAATACTAGCAAGTAAAGGGTGATCAAATAAGATCCCTTCATCATGTGAAGATGATTTGTAAAGAGAAATGCTTATTTCATTATGTAATTTTATGTCTCTCAAGTGTGATAATTTCACCCTCCCAAGCTGTTAACTCAGTGTTCCAAATATGCCAGCCCATCAAAGGATCAATTTGTCAAAGGAAATATTCAAGTGAAAGGGTAAAGCTTCAAAGGGTTAAGTGCATGCCAAAGGGAATTGTCTTTTCCCAAGGGTGTCCAAATCATCATTTTCCACAAGCACTAAACCCTAATTTCCTCACCCGTTGAGATAGGGTTGGCTATGGAATTAGAGACATCAGAGTATATGAGACATAAGGGAGGTCATTTCAGCAAGTATGAGGCCATTCCAACTCATACACATCATGTCCCCATCATTTTTCAATAAGTCAGTCCAAGGGACAAATCATTTGCCACACATAGGGCTGGTTTTTCTTAAAACTATGTTTTAGAACAAAAATGGATGAATTTGGCAAACATTAGAGAGGTTTTTGTCCATAATAGGCCAAGGATAGAAAACCTCCACTTTTTACATAGGTGTCACGGTTTTAGAGAAATGTCAAAAATACAGTTGCTACAAGAGAGTTGGTGCACTTCTACAGTGACTTTGGGAAAATCAATTTTTCTTCTAGCTGGGTTGTCCAAATGACTTTATTTATGAGTAAAATAACAACTAGAGAGAAATATATTTCCAATGAGCTATCATTATCTCAATTTCTAGTTGAGGAAGACCTCCAAACGTTTCCTGCAAGAGAACACTTCGTTTTTGCACCTTGATTCTGCAATTTTTGAAGAGTCTTGGGAGAATTGACTTTTCAAGGCTATATAATTGATCATTTTTAGTCATTTATAGGTCCATTGGCTAGCCAAGAGAGAGGCCTTTCCAACGAGCTATCATGGGCTCAATTTGGACACCGAGAAGGCCTTCAAAATGAACCGAAACATTGGAGGGCATGTTTAACAAGGACGCTGCATGCTGGGTAGAGTTGTTGCGCATCTGAGTGTGGTGTTGTGCACCTATGGAGTGAAGGGCGTGTTTGCCTGACCAAGCTAGAGAAAATTCCAATGGCACTACATGCTTTTGTATTGAAGGGCATGTTTGTCAAGGATGTTGCATGCTGGCACTTGTTGCTGTGCATTTATCCAGCAAAGTTTGGCAAACCCTTTGAGTGCCAAAACACCACCTTTATTCATCTGCTGAAGCTACAAAGGCTTCTATTACCTGTATACAACAAGTAAGTGGCCCAGTATCTCTTTTTCTCCTTCAATTAAGCAAGTTAACACCCTAAATTTTAAAACCCTAGCAAAGCCTTCCTTGTATGTTTCCAAAATCACCTATTTGATTAGAATTACAACACCTCATAGACTTTGTCACCCTCAAATCATTCTTGCATGTACTTCATTCAATATCCCTCACTATTTCACTCACCTTGACCCACATATCAGTCCCTCAAGTTTCCACCTTAAAAACATGGCAGACGAGAGTCAGACTAGTTTAGAGGAAGGGCAAAGAGCCAAGTGTTTACCCCACGCAAAGTGGGAGGGGCCTTGCCTTCGTCATCAACATTACAGGTTAAAGGAAAAGAGAAAATGGTGGAGGAAGCAGAGGTCAAACAACAACATGAAAAACATGACACTGAAAAGGAGTTTCTCCTTTTGAACTCAAGTGATGAGGAGAAAGACAAAATAACTCAAGCTGCCTTGAAAGGAAAGGATGCCAAAGTGAGGGAGCTTGAGACCAGTTTACAAAGGGCCAAATATATCATCTCCTTTTATGAGCAAGAGAACAAGGAGCTAGAGGTCAAGCAGGAATTGTTGCAAACCAAGTAAAACAAGGCAAAGAGGGAGGCTCAAAAGGCCAAATTTCAGCTTCATGAGGCTTATGGAGATTATGGAGAGCCGGATGATGAATAGGGATAGAGAAAAACACTAAGAATAACAGGATTAAAGAGAGTCTTAGAGATTTAAACGTAAAAGGAGGTACAATTGGAGAAAAAACTCACTTTAAATGAGCAATTGGCCAAGGACATGGCTGAGAATAAAGAGTCTTGGCTTGAGAAGTTGAACACGTGCTTGGAGACCCTCTGGGACAAAGCAAACAAAGATGTTGAGATACAAAGGAAGATGGCCAAGTATTCTACACTAAGGAACCAAGTGTCAAGGAGTAAGCTCAAAAGAGCTCATGAGAAAATTGATAAACTGACCAAGCAAGAGGACAAGAGGAGACTTGACATATTTGCTGAGGCATCCCTACATGGCTCTAACCCTTTAATTGTCATAAAAACAAATTTTTGGGCATATTGAACCATTTTTTAGCTTGAAGGAAGTTGCTGAGATTTTCAGACATTTTTTTAGCACATTCATGGAGGTCAAACGCGCAGCACCTTGGGTGTTGCACTCTTTTTTAGGGTGTCCAATGAGGAAATGTTTAGCATTTTTGGATTCACAATGATGAGTACATGCACCGTGTGCATTTGCTAACACTTTTGAGTATAACTGATTGAACAAAGGGGCCAAAAACCCTCAAAAAAGGACCTTTTTTCCCTCTTTTTGGCTGGGCATTGCACACTGAGTAGTGTTGGGATAATTGACCTTTGACAAGGCAAATGAACTCCACATGCAAAAAGTCAAGATTTTTTGGAAAGTAGACTTTAATATATTTCCAACAAACTATTGCAAGGCCAATTTTGACACCGGCAAGGCACTCATAAGTCCACCTGAAGATGAAGGGCATGCCTGGCATTAGTGTTGCGCACCTAGCATAGCGGTGCGTGTTTGACAATTTTTCCATATTTTCACTGTTTTGTTCCAGTTTTCACTTTAACCTTGGCAAATCATGAATTTATCTATGTAAATGATGACTTAAATGTAATTAACATTTTTCTAGTACTTATTAGGTTTAAATACATTAGGTAAATCAATTTCATGAGGTGTAATGAATGAATTTGCTTGGATTAGGGATGAATCACTTTGACCACCCTATTCTCTTGTTACGAGTTCAACCTTTCTTGGATCTTTCCCTCTTCTCATGGATTCAACCCCGTGAGGTTAGGATGGGTGGTTTGAAGCCTATATTATGTATTTCCCTAGTCTTTTTTAGGGGTTGCATTCAGGGGAATGTTTAGGCTTTGATGGACATCATTTTCTACCAGTTACAACAAGAGATTAATGAGAAATTGCAGCTATTTCTTTGGGATCCATGTGGTATGATGCTTAGTTCAGTTTTTCTTATGTTTTCACATGTTAAAATGTATTGTTGACTCCATTTCATCATTTCACACTCTTTATGTGAATCTATACAAGTTGTAAAGGTAGGATCCATAACTTTTATGCTCTATTTTAGGTAGACATTTCACAATTTGTGTTTTCTTCAGATTAGGAAGAATCCATGAGGTTTACATGCTCTTCCTAGCTTCCTCACCTGTATTTTCACCTCATCCATCAAACCCTAAGCTTCTAATTGTTGTGCCTACCTTGTCCCATCAAACACACTACAATTTTGAACTAATTTCCTTGCCCTAACTGTTTGGCTCCTCCTCATCTAGTAAAACCCTTCAAAATCAAATCAGACCTTGTGCTGCTATACCTAGCCTAATATCAGTTTCTAGATCTACTCAATTTGGCTGAGATCCTTACATAGAAAGCCCTCTCTTGGCCTAGTAGGGCTAGCTACTTGGAAAAGCATGGTTTGTGGTTACCCTGGCATTGCCCTCCTTCAGCCTGAGGTTCAATACAGGTGATAACATATTGGAAACCATGCTGGGGAATGAGTGAAAGGTTTCATATTCCCTTGGAAATATCATCAAAGTTCAGATCTAGATCTGATTATTGATGGTGGACAACAATTAGACATAGGAAGGCTAAAATCATTCACCTGGTGACTCCAGTGTTGTAAAATCCCAAGGTTCGGAATTTTTATGGAAACTCCACTCTTCAAGAACAAGTAGCCTAAAGAATTCCTTGGTGAATTTATTGTTATCAAAATGGATTCGTTTGCTAGAGGGTATGCTCCCGTGAGACGAGATCACATTCTAGGTTTCCCAACTAAAATTCCTACGTGAGATTGGAAAACAAATTTGTGTATGTTTAAAGATGTTGATAGTAATGATGTTGCTTTGCATCTGGTTAGATTTCACATGCATACTAGCAAGTTGACGGTTGATTTTCCTGAAGGATACTTGATGAAGATATTCATGGCCACTTTGGAAGGTGAAGCTCGATCTTGGTGTGAAAGTATGCTGCCTGCTTGTATTTACTGTTAAAATGATTTTCATACCATGTTCTTTGAAAGGTATAAAGAATCTTGTCCATCCTTAATATTAGTTCAGAATTGTTGTAAACATGTTTATAGTTTTATTGAAAATCTTGAGAAAGTTTATGAAGATGATGACTTCATGGATGATGAGATCATGGAATCCCTATATGAAAATTCGTTTTAGCAGCATAAAGAGAGCTTAGAGGATACTTATCAGTATGGTTAGGAAAATTTGCAGTAGGTTCATGATCATAGTATAATTGAAAATGATGGAAGAAAAGGTCTTATTTTAGATCTGCTCATAAAAAAATACATCATGTAGGAAAATCAAGTTCCAATTTCATATTGTGATAAAGTCAAGTTGTCTCTTTCACATCTATATTCAGATCGTGGTGATGAAAGGTAACTTGTTTTGAATCCCATGTAGGAGAGCTCCATTGTTAAGATAATCTTGAATGAAGAAAAAAAGGTTACTAACCTAAGTGTTCTCATTTCATTAGAACAAAGTCTTCACGAGGAGGTAATCCAGTCCCTTTATGAAAAAAAAGATGAGATCTTTGTTCAAGTAAGTGAAAAATCTTCTTTGGATAATTCAGTGGTAAATGATAGATGTGTTAGTTTTGAGTTTCAAGAATATCGGAAGTTTTCCCTCATATGACTAACGAGTGCGATAAGAAACATGACAATTTGGTTGTCATGTCATACGAAGATATTTAACATCCTTGTCAAACTTTAGGAGGGGAAGAAGACAATTATTTTTTTAGAGAAAGAAACCAAAAAGTACTATTTCATCCGTCTAAAGATGAGATAGATCAACTCCTAAAAGGTCATGTTACGACCCATGCTAATGTAGGTTTGTAGTGTTCACATAGTCAAGAAGGTGTTAGTGAAGCTTCTTCCACTTTTGAAAATGAGGACAGTCTTGAAATTAGATTTATAGATCAGCGAACATATATTATTTTCTTTCATGAAGATGATAGGGCTGTCATGTTTGATAATCTTGAAGAATCTTTTCTATTTAAGAATGACTTAGACTATGAAATTGAGTATGAGCCCAAGAGAGACAATATGCGAGAAATTGAGTCAAAAATTCTCATTCTCAAATCAACAACCAACTGTTCTTTCAGATCAGAATAAAGGGAGTACTTGTATTTTTGCTGCTGGATCTCAAGACAAGGTAGTGCTTCAGGATTTTCAAGATTCCTTCAGGATTCTTTTGCAAGCATTAAAGAAGATGAATGTTGTATGGTTTGTTAGCATAAGCATTGGTTTCAATTTTTGTTGTGATTTTCCTACATGTACATTGTTCTGCTTGCTCGGGGAAAGTAAGATCATAATTTCAGTGAGTAGCCATCTACTAGATTGGTTACATTGGAAGGTTCACTTCACATGATTGTACATATTTCTTTAGTAGGTAGATGGTTGTCAATAGTATTTGAAGCCCTCAAATCTCGATGGTCTACTACCATTAATAAGTTCTGTAAGTACTTGTTTCAGTTAAGTAAGACTTGAATCATTTTTTTGAGTCAATTTCAAGTCTGTTTTGATTGAGTTTGTGTCATTTGAAGTTGTCAACATTTAGTCATGTATTTCAATTTAAGTGTTTGACCGTATTGGCCCACATGGTTAGGCACTTGCTCTACAGTCTCCTTGACACCTCCAAGGAGCTCCCATCCCCAATAAGGCTGATGTTAGTGTAAGTATTTGCATCCTACCATTAGTGATCAAAAATCCTCTTTTCATATCATTTTAAGGGTCCTACTCACAATTTTTTATCATTCCACTATGTCATGCAAAAAATTAGTCATTGATGGTAGTCCTAGTCCAAAAAAATCACTCTTCCCTAAATGTGATTACTTGCTAGCATAGTTTCATATATTGATGACTGTACATCATCCATAAAATTATTTTTAACATGCGATTTTTATGAGTCATGAGGTCATTATTTCATCTTCAAATTTAGTCCTTCAAGGTCTCGTTAGCTCGTTTAAGGTTTTTCAAGGTTTCAATAGGTCATTAGGGTTGCCAAGGTTCCATTCCATTGCATAATACTAGCAAGTAAAGGGTGATCAAATAACATCCCTTCATCATGTGAAGATGATTTTTAAAGAGAAATGCTTATTTCATTATGTAATTTTATGTCTTTCAAATGTAATAATTTCACCCTCCCAAGCTGTTAACTCAGTGTTCCAAAGATGCCAGCCCATCAAAAGATTAATTTGTCAAAGTAAATATTCAAGTGAAAGGGTAAAGCTTCAAAGGGTTAAGTGCATGCCAAAGGGAGTTGTCTTCTCCCAAGGGTGTCTAAATCATCATTTTCCACAAGCACTAAACCCTAATTTCCTCACCCATTGAGATAGGGTTGGCTATGGAATTAGAGACATCAGAGTATATGAGACATAAGGGAGGTCATTTCAGCAAGTATGAGGCCATTCCAACTCATACACATCATGTCCCCATCATTTGTCAATAAGTCATTACAAGGGACAAATCATTTGCCACACATAGGGCTGGTTTTTCTTAAAAATATGTTTTAGAACAAAAATGGATGAATTTGGCAAACATTAGAGAGGTCTTTGTCCATAATAGGCCAAGGATAGAAAAACTCCACTTTTTACACATGTGTCACTGTTTTAGAGAAATGTCAAAAATACAGTTGCTACAAGAGAGTTGGTGCACTTCTACAGTGACTTTGGGAAAATCAATTTTTCTTCTAGTTGGGTTGTCCAAATGACTTTATTGATGAGTCAACTAATAACTAGAGAGAAAAATATTTCCAATGAGCTACCATTATCTCAATTTTGAGTTGAGGAAGACCTCCAAATGTTTCCTGCAAGAGAACCCCTCATTTTTGCACCCTCATTCTACAATTTTTGAATAGTCTTGGGATAATTGAATTTTCAAGGGAATATAATTGATCATTTTTAGTCTTTGATAGGTCCATTGCTAGCTAAGAGAGAGACACTTCCAACGAGCTATCATGGACTTAATTTGGACATCCTAAAGGCAATCAAAATAAACGTGAAAATTGGAGGGCACATTTAACAAGGATGTTGAATGCTGGGTAGAGTTCTTGTGTGCCTGAGTGTGGGCTTGCATTCCTATGGAGTGAAGGGGGCATTTGCCTAACCAAGCTATAGAAAATTTCAACTGCGATGTGCACTTGTGTTCTGAAGGGCACATTTGTCAAGGATGCTTGGCGGTGGCACTTGGTGCTAAGTGTTTGGCCAATAAAGTCTGGACAACCCTATGAATGCCAAAATACCATGTTTCTTCATCTGCTCAAGCTACAAAGGCTTCTATTATCTGCATACAACAAGTAAGTGGCCCAATCTCTCTTTTTCTCCATTAATTAAGCAAGTTGGCACCCTAAATTTTAAAACGCTAGCAAAGCCTTTCTTGTATGTTTCCAAAATCACCTATTTAATCATAATTACAGCACTTCATAGACTTTGTCACCCTCAAATCATCCTTTCATGTACTTCATTCAATATCCCTTACTATTTCACTCACCTTGACCCACATATCAGTCCCTTAAGTTTCCACCTTAGAAACATGGTAGAAGAGAGTCACGGTAGTTCAGAAGAAGGGGAACGAGGCAAGCGTTTACCCCACGGAAAGTGGGAGGGGCCTTGCCTTCCTCATCAATGTTACAGGTTAAAGGAAAATAAAAAATGGTGGAGAAAGCGGAGGTAAAATAGGAGCATGAAAAGCATGACACTCGAAAAGAGTTTCTCCTTGTGAACTCAGGTGATGAGGAGAAAGACAAAATCACTCAAGCTACATTGAAAACAAAGGATGCAAATGTCAGGGAGCTTAAGACCAATTTACAAAGGGCCAAATATATCATCTCCTTTTATGAGCAAGAGAACAAGCAGCTAGAGGCCAAGTAGGAATTGATGCAAACCAAGTACAACAAGGCAAAGAAAGAGGCTGAGAAAGCCAAATTTCAGCTTGATGAGGCTTATGGAGATTATGGAGAGCCAGATGATGAACAGGGACAAAGAGAAAGAGAAAAAATAAGAGGATTAAAGAGAACTTTAGAGCTTGAAAGGCAAAAGGAGGCAGAACTAGAGAATTAACTCACTTTAAATGAGCAATTGGCCATGGACATAGCTGAGAACAGAGAGTCCTTGCTTGAGAAGTTGAACACACACTTGGATACCCTCGTAGACAAGGAAAACAAAGATGTTGAAATAGAAAGGATGATGGTCAAGTATTATCCACAGATGAACCAAGAAATAGAAAGGATGATGGTCAATTATTATACACAGATGAACCAAGTGGCAAGGCCTAAGCTCAAAAGAGCTCATGAAAAAATTGACAAATTGACCAAGCAAGAGTAGAAGAGGAGACTTGACATATTTGTTGAGGCATCCCTACATGACTCTAACCTTTGATAAGTCATAAAAAAATAGTTTTGGGCATGTTGAACCATTTTTGAGTTTGACAGAAGTTGCTAAGATTTTCAGACAATTTTTAGCATAGTCATGTAGGTCAAACGCCCAACACGCATCCAATGAG
Organism: Pinus taeda; assembly: GCA_000404065.3. Taxonomy (NCBI): domain Eukaryota; kingdom Viridiplantae; phylum Streptophyta; class Pinopsida; order Pinales; family Pinaceae; genus Pinus; species Pinus taeda. The sequence continues at coordinate 100,626 of APFE030748749.1, forward strand.
GAAATGGTCGGCATTTTTGGATTCACAATTATGAGTAGATGCACCCTTTGCATTTGCTAAGGTTTTGGAGTAGAACTAGTTGACCAAAAGGGCCAAAAACCCTCAACAAATGACCTTTCTGCCCTCTTTTTGGCCTGGTCACTACACGCTGAGCAGTGTTGGGTGAATTGACTTCCGACATGGAAAATGAACTCCAAATACAAAAATCCAAACTGTTCTCCAACATGCTATTTTGGGCCCAACTTGGACATTGGGAAGGCACTCAAAAGTGCACCTGAAGATGAAGGGTGTGCTTGGCATTGGCCCTGCAGGCCTGGCATTGTGAGTTTGACAATTTGTCCAGGTTTTCACTGTTTCATTAGTTTTCACTTTCACCTTGGCAAATAATGAATTTATATATATATATATATATGATGAGTTAAATGTAATTATCTTGTTTCTAGTACTTACTAGGGTAAATACATTAGATAAATCAAGTTCATGAGGTGTAATGAATCAGTTTGCTTGGATTAGGGATGAGTCATTTTGACCATCCTATTCTCTTGTTATCGGTTCAGCCTTTCTTGGATCTTTCCCTCTTCTCATGGATTCCACCCCTTGAGGTTAGGATGGGTGGTTTGAAGCCTATATTATGTATTTCCCTAGTCATTTTTAGAGGTTGGATTCATGGGAATGCTTAGGCTTTAATAAACATCATTTTGTACCAGGAGATTAATGAAAAATTGTAGCTATTTCTTTGGGAGCCATGCATTATGATGGTCATTTCAATTTTTCTTATGTTTTCATGTGTTAAAATGTATTGTTTTGGGATCCATAACTTTTATGCTCTATTTTGTGTAGACATTTCACAGTTTGTGTTTTCTTCGGTTTAGGAAGAATCCATGAGGTGTACATGCTCTTCCTAGCTTCCTTACCTGTATTTTCACCTCATCCATAAAACCCTAAGGTTCTGATCATTGTGCCTACCTTGCCCCATTGAACACCTTGTAGTTTTGACCTAATTTCCTTGCCCTAATTGTTTGGCTCCTCCTCATTGAGCAAAAACCTTCAAAATCAAATAAAAAATTGTGCTACTATACCTATCCTACTATCAGTTTTGATATGGAGGCAATTTGGCTAAGATCCTTAAGGAGAGAGCCCTCTCCTAAACTAGTAGGGTTAGCTATTTGGCTAAGAGTGGTTTGTGGTTACTCTAGCATTGCCTTCCTTCAGCCTAAGGTTCAATCCAGGTGATAACATGTAGTATGTTGAATGATAATATAGTATTCAAAAGAACAGTCTCACTAGTAATAAAATAGTTGTGGTAGAAAACAAATTATTTTTAAACACCAAATTCTTTCTTACTTTGTTTTGTAATTACAAATGTGAAATGGATAGTAGAATGAGCCGTAAAGACAAAATAAACTGTATTCACTAATGCTACTACTTTTACTATAAATAAATCATGAGAGTACTCATGACTATATTCTTAGGAGAATGACAAGGAAATAATATTAGAAATGAACATATGGGTAACTGAAAAATTAACCTTGAATCATTTAATAAAGGAAGTATTTAAGGGAAGACATGGAAATAATTTGTAAGGAACTAATATTTCTAAAAAAACTTAGACCTCATGGTTGGGTCAACGTGATGGAGGAAAAAATAGAAGAAAGATTGCACGAAAGCCTATACCATAAATCTCTGAACATCCTTTCTTAAAAAAAACAAGGGAAAAGCCAGATAATTGCACACAGTAAGCGTGACGATTGATATAAGGACAATAAAAGGAACTTAACCACTATCACCACCAATAAATTCCATTGTAAACTGTAAATAATTATGATAGAAGTTTAATACTTGGAACCAGTATAAGTTTGACTATAAAATTGAGAAGATTTCACCATTTTTGAACTAAAAAATATATACACCTTAAATCAAATTTGTGGCTTTTGTAGCAGCCACATAGTTGACACCATGAGAATGAATTCACAATGCTTTAAAAGATAGTAAGCTGTGGAGTTATAACCATTTAAAAGGAGGAAACCTTGGCTGTGTAATCCCTTTCCCTAAAAAAAACTAAATAAAGAACAAAAATTATATCTGGCTCATGGTCATTCAATCATATAGCAGACACATTTCAGAGAGTATTTTCTTTCCTATTAACTGAAGGGAATCAAGATAAAAAACTACAAATATTTTTTTCAAGTTAGATGATGGAGGAGCATTATGAAGTAGGAATCAATTTACAACCGAGAGCTACAAGTCACACATGTAATTAACAAAAAAAACAATAGGGTTAAGCCAGAAGACTTGTATATTAGTTGAAAACCTAGGTTATTTGAGAGTTATAGTAGGGTTGTACAAATATCCAGTACCTAGAAGTTCAATGACCATACTCATTAGTTGGAGGAATCCTATCCACAAAAGCAGACCAAAGATGGAATAAGTTCTAAAATATCTAAGTAGTAAATGCAAATGAACTAAAATACAAAAGAAATTTGTAACACATTTACTTTAGGTGGTCGAGTAGTTGGACAATGGTTGAGAAACAAGCGTTCCTTTCCCCTGCTTATAGAATTTTGGGCATTCCCTCAGGAAGGAAACCAAGGCAAGAGTAGAAACATAGAAAATCAATGAACTACACCTGTACATATAATGTAGCACCATTAAAATCTACTCTCTAGTAAATATGAAGGAATCAAGTCGTCAGCAAAGAGGCACCTCACCTCAACTTACTTGAATAGTAAGGTATTGTTATGAAACCAGGTCACAAAAGGTAGAAAAGATAGATCAATGCCATAGAATTCAGCCTCTTCAATGGGGCTCACAAAAGGTAGAAAAAATAGATCAATGCCATAGAATTCAGCCTCTTCAATGGGGCAACCTCCTTTACATTACACAAATGAAAAATTCTTGGATGATACAAATGACTAAACCTGGCTTCTCTAGATAGGGAGTAAAATTCAATAAACTGACTAAAAAAGCTTTGACACTCAAGTTCAATATAAAAAATTACATCTCAAATACCAAAGAAGTAATGACTCAATCAATATTTCTATTCAATCCAAAATAAAATCAATTGCCAATCATTATAAGAATTCATTTCTCAATCACTATTCCTATCAAATCTAAAACTATTTAACATAACTATCCAATCCAAATTTAAATTTATGGTATTTATTTAACAATAAATGTATATGCAGATTATCCTCTGCAATCCAAATCAATAACTATTCTTATACTTTTATTAAGAACAGAATTCTTGACTCAATTACTATTGCTATCCCATCAAAATTTATTTAACCATTCCTACTCAATCCAAATTTATTTAACAATAAAAATAAATGCAAATTATCCTTCGTGGTGAACCACAGGAAATAAATCCCTCTAATTAAATTCCACGGGTGAACCCTAATAGCTATAATTCAACAAAGTAACTGTTATCCTGCAAAAGAATTACTAAGGCCACATCAGATTGCTAGATTCGAAAGCTGATGCAAACCCTCGAACTGGTGTCTGAGACGTGCGACGTCCCGGTAATTCCAATTTATGGACGATCGAATTTCCGGTAGAGTTGAATATCGACATATTTAATCTGCAATCAAGTGCCACAATAAAACCACTGTTGTTCACCGTCACCAAAGGAAATGACGGGAAGTCTTGTTTTGACAAAGCACTTGCGCGAAACTCACACCATATTTCATATTCTCCGGCTTCATTCAACTTCCACATGCGAATAAAATCAGCATCCTTTCGATCCACTATCACGAAATGGCCATCATATTCAGCAAAATTTTCTGGATAAATCATGCGCCATCCCTGGGGGAGTGGGATTTCTGTCCAGACTCCGTCAGCAATATTAAAGGCTGCGATGAAGATGCGGGAATCTAGCGTGACAGCCGTCCAGTAAAATTTTCCTTGACAAAAAATACCCTTATCAAAAGGAGAGATATGATCTGGGACCATGGTGGAATGTCGAGTCCACGCGTTGGATTCTGAATCATAAATACACATCTCCATCATTCTTCTATTAACACCTTGACCTTGTTGCAATTGGTGGTTTAACAAAGAATAGCCTAGAAGGACAGTGCAACGGCTCGTGGAAGAGTCGAAAACCATTCCACTGAAGGTGTAGCCAGGTAGAGGAGGACGAGGTAGGTGTCTCCAATTCTTGGTACCAGGAATTCCTATGGAAAGAGCCAACCGATCCCCTCGTTCATGACAACACACGATGCTCTTGCAACTATCCAAAACGATGCGATTGAGCAGAGGCACTTTGTAAATGTGTGAACCAGTACTGCATCCTTCTATAACCCAAAATTCCACATCATCTTTGGAATCCCAATGGATCTGAATCAGAAACCCCGGGGTAGAACAAAGCGACCAATTTGGAACAAGCCCTTCAAAGGCATCACGAGAAGACAGTAGATGTTTCCACTGTTTGCAGACAGCCCTCATTTTGCCCAGAACCCTAATGGGCAGCTTCGCTAAAATCATATGCAACAACTCATCTGGGAGCCTTTGCCATATTTCTGCTTCCATTGCTAAAATATTTCTTTCTCGCGCCAAGAAAGAAATCTCAGTATTTGGGCTGCAGGCACTTTGGACCCTTCACAGCTCTCCGTCAGTGCGCTCCGGTTTCAGGATTCAGGCCTCCCACACGAGTTATATAAAACAATATAAGTCCACAAAACCATCCCGTGATATAACGGTCTGCCCCCTCTTCCACGCATAAATTATAAAAAATTATTTTCTCTTTATCTACTTGGTGAAATAATTTTTGAAGTGTGACCTGGAAGACCACCCGCGGTGGTTGATCCTCTATCGTTATTGATAATTATTACTTTTACTTATTTATCTTTATATATTTTAAAATAACGCTCGTAGTAATGGATATTTGGATTAATTTTTTATTATTTTGGCACAGATTCCAACTGTTATTGTTATTATAATGTTAATTGAAGGGCACACTTTTACCAGTTTGACACAGATTTTAAGTGTTTTTATTATAGTTCCATGTAACTTTATATTTATATTTGTTTTAATTTTTTTTAGGGGTTATCAAGTGAGTTTTTCTAATTATTTTGTTAAGTTAATAGTTTTTCAAATTACTTAGTTATTAATAAAATGTGTAATTTAATTTATAGATAAAGTGGCTTTTTTCAAGACAGTTTTTTTAATTAATTTTAATCAAAATTTGATAGATATTTAAAAAAACCGAGTTTAAATGTTAAATTTAAAAAAAATATAAATGTATCTTAAAAAAACAAAATATACAATTTTTCTTGAAATTGTATTGCTCAATTCCTATGAATAACTTAGATTAGTTGGTTTTTAACTATGAACATTCACCCTCCACTTTATCATGGAATTTCACTCCCACTTTACCATTGAAATTTTTAAGTTATAAATAGATTTTGTTACAATACCATGGACCAATACTATAACTTATCAATGTTGCATAATCCATAAAACCATAACTCATTTCACAATCAAAATATTTTATATAAATTTAATTTTGAATTAATTTTACAACATTTTTATAATTACATTGAAATACAAAAAAAACAAAACTATTGTTGACCTCTCAACATATCTCAACTTTTTATCCTTGTAAAATAATTTGTGGAATGTCCATAGAACTTAATTTTGTGCCATCTATCTATTAATTATTTATTATTAATAATTAGAAATCATTGTTCCAATAGATGTCCTTATATACTAATTATTTATTGTATAAAGTGTTTCCTAGATAAATAATCAAAGTTTAAGGGAGAAAGATTGGAACTACTTGTTTTGGTTCATATCACATCAAATAATAATTATTATATTATTATTTTATTATAATTATTTTAATTATAATTATTATTAATATTATTATTAATTTTATTTTCGCTCCCACTTTTTTACGAAAATTTCAAACTTATAAATCCTTGCAACTTAATCAATTATGTGATATCCACAATGTAGGGGATTCCTTAAGGGTTTGTCTACATTCTTTCTTGTTTAAATATGTAAAATGTATTAAAAGTAAGAGGGAGTAATAGGTAATAGATAATAATTGTAATACATTAGTGTGAAATCCATGAGGGTTAATTCAATTACATATATGTAATGTTGGACCTATGATTTCATTAATATAAAAGATGTGTTGTTGATGTTTTAAGTAAAGTTCATGTGTATGCTTCATTTCTACTACTATAATTTTTCAATAGCATGAGCCAATTGAGAAGGTCCCTCAATTTATCAAATCCTATGATTAATATAATGTGGTTAGCATAGATAAGTATATTTTTTTGTTTGGCTTGATAAATATATTTTGTTTTTATTCCATAGATTATTGTTGGTGCATTATTCCATATATTATATATCATTCCACACACCATATATCGCTTCATAAGTATAGTAAATTTATTATTTATACATTATATTTGGTTAAGTATAATTCATTCTATGTATTTAAATTCAAATATACAGTTTGTATTTCATGGTTGGCATGATCACTAAAGCTTCCTCAACCAATGCCATAGCTTCCATTGTTTAGTACAACCTTTGAGTATTTTGAAAATGTTTTTCTCGTAAGAAACTTGTTGTTTATGATTGTGTGATTTTTTCCATAGAGAGCAATTTCCATTGAATATTAAAAGAATGAGATGATATTTACTCTTGATTATATAAACATTTGAGTTGTCATACAAATGAAAGGTTGTAATCTACACTCAACAAGGTATTTATAAGATATCAATCTAGTGAATGAATATGAAATATCTCCATAGAAATTTCTGTTTATGGTTTTGGTGTCTTACATTTGAATTCTTGAATTTTTTACATTCCTTTCAATTGCAAGTGTGTATTCTTCTACAAAGGTGAGGCATTGAAGGTTGAAGAATGAGAGTGCTTCTTAAGGAATCACATAATAATTTGATTTTTTTGATGCCCAACTAAAGAATATGATCAATGCTTGTAAAATTCTATGATAAACATAATCCAAATGATCCAACAAAATCTATTTAGCTTTTTACTTTATGTCTAGTTGGATTTTATAGCAAGTGTGTTTCGATGGATAGATCATAGTACAAATGACATATAATGTTTATATCTAACAAGTTTACAAATCCTATATCAATAATAAAATATAACAAGATTTATACATAAAGTTGACTAGAATAATGGTGAAGGATGGAGTTAATGGCTCCCTCGTATGTAGGATGAATATACAAGACAAGGAGGAATTGGTAGTAGGTGATTTATTTCTAGATAGACAATGAAACTAGTTTAGGATTCTTTGCTATATAACAAGCTCTAGTTGACAAAGGCTATGGATTTTCATGAATTGTGAACTATGTGCAATAACCTCCATCATCACAACGAAGACATGAGTGCAATGCGTGAATATTTGGAAGGAATACCCAAGTTTCTCTCTGTGGTTGAATGATAAAAATGTTTTGGTAACAAAGTTTAGATATAATTTCACTTGCATTTGAAGTGCAAGGTTTTCACATTAGATATTGTGACTCTCTGTTGCCACTTTGCGCTGATGTTTGTTCTGGGTTTCCTTTACTGCTTCTTCTAAGGCCAATGAACTAGGGGTTGGACTTTGGAGTAGGTGTTTCATCAAGTCATCCTCATCCTATTGTCTTCTTCCCATGGTTGCTTCTAAAGTATAGTGTTGGGCGGAATAAACTTCATCTTCTTCCTCCTCC
>APFE030748751.1:7147-21993 GCA_000404065.3 Pinus taeda
AATTTAAATAATGGAAATCATGAATTTTATATTAGACCTATATTTCTCAATATTTTTAGATAATGTAAACATTAACAAACTTTGTAGGATAAGATTTAAGTGGGGCATTACACGCCTTCTACTTCCATTCTGCCTCCATTCGTGACTTGTTTGGTAGGTATCCCGGGGTGGTTTGTGTGATTAAGTTGGCTCTGTGCAAATTTTCATTTACACAGTCTATAAGAATGCTCGCCTGTGTCACCGCTGCCTCTGCCGCCTGTTCTGACTGCCTGATTTGATCGTCCCATTTGTTAAAGAGAAATTCTTTATGGCTTTCGTTTATTCTGGGTGCATTTTCTCTCTTCCCTTCCTCTCCATCTTGCCAAGCTAGATACTCTGTCACTCGTCTGTCAACCTGGTCGTAGTCACTTTGCAAGTCCGTCACTTGATTGGTTAGTTTGTCGCTCAGCTCGCAATAGTGACTCCACTACGATAATTTTTGTCCCAACTCTTCCTGTTGCTGCAGAAGTTGCTCATTTAAGCCAGTAAACTCTGAAAAAAATTCGACAAGCTTGGGCTCGTCCTTGTGTATTTCTTGTAAAGCTTGCAACTGCTTTCCTTTTTTGTCTAGGCTTCTTTGATACCTTATCTACATTTGTTGAAAGTCTTCATGCAGTTTCTCGAGTTGTTTGGACGCTTCAATACTAGCATTGGCTTGTTGTAGCTATTGTTGTAGTAGCTATATTTAGTTTTCTTGTTCCCTCAACAGTTGCTGAACTTCCGACGCCTTGTCGATAGTCGCAGAAGCATATGCTCCTGCGATCTGAGACAAGTTCGTGAGATTTTCTGTCAGGTTGTTGTTAGGGTCTTTCCATAAGACGTCTAAATGTTCAGCGTCCCGTGATAGCGTATTCTCCAGCTTTCTCTTCTTTCTTTGTCTCCTCACCACTGCTTTATGTTGGGGACTATAGAATACATCCAGTGGGGGAATTTCCTCTACACTAAGTAGAAGCTCAGAAGGCGGAGCGATATGACTGTGCTCTGTTTCTGAGACACTACCGACCATGGTTGGAACCATTTCCTGTGTTACCTGTGCATCGCTCACAGGTGTTCTTGGGATTTTCCCTTCAAGGATGATTAGCTCGTTGAAGTCCTCCCATTCTTATCGAGCTCTGTTGTGACGAGTGGTGATTTAATGACAGGAGGAGGGACATCTCTTGGTGGGGAGGCGATAACTTGTTGTTGTGACATTGCACTTGACTGAGCTGTATCTTTGGTTGTTTCTTCGCCTTTTCCTTGGTTGCTTTCAGACCTTTTAGAATGTTCAGGTCTTCCTTGGGCAGCGTCAGATTTGGATTTGGATGTACTGGAGTTTCCGCTGAGGCTGAGACTTGGAGTAGGCTCTCTAGCAAGCAATCGCAGCTTTTCTAGGGGAACACTAGCTAGCCTTCTTTCTCTGAATAACAAAAATATTTGGAGGTCATCTGGGGATAACCTCAACCGAGCTTCTCGCAAAACTTCCTGGAATGAACTTTTACTTTGAAACAAATCATCAAATAAATCTTTCTTTCCGGCGAACACTTTTATTCTGACACTTATAGTGAAATCATGGGCAACATTATTTAGGTCAAAAGGTCGAGCGGGGAATTTAAATAATTGTAGAGACGTCACATTCTCTACTTCGGCAAAAGTGTGTCCTACATCGAACAATGATAAGGCCCCACAAGCTACAGGAAACTGAGGCCATATGGCCTTCTTCTTATCTTTAAGCTCTTTGGTCAAGAAACCTTCTGAGCAAGTCTAATAGGCAATTTCCCTAGCCAAAAGCTTGTCGGGGACATACAGAGGTAGGACATGTGGAGGTACGGTGCTCCCAAACACTCTAATGTAAGTGAACCATTCTTTCCCGAACCATATTGCGATGGGGATGATGTCTATTTTCGCTTTGGGTGAGCACCTCGGGGGTTCTTCACCATACATCATCCTATATAGGGGTAATATGAGCCCGTGGCAAATCTGATAGAAATGAGGGGAAAACTATGAATCCCATAATACTTTGTGATAAACATGAATAGGTAACAGGTCCTGGGTAGTCCATTTCCAACCCATAGTTGGGAATTTAGATATATAGAAAATAGAATCCATAATATAAGCAGACAGATAAAAAGGAGGATAGACCCTTTGAGACAAGGATCTCTTAGACAGGTAATTCATAACAACAATATATAGATTATCAGAAAATATTTTGGCCCAATCCACGACTTCGACGTTTGTGGCAGCGTCTATGAGTGGTAGCCATTTAGACGAAAATTTATTTATGTCTGGCATCCCAAACAGCCTGCGAAGCATGGTCGCAGCAAAAGAATACGGAGAGGTGAGGGAACGAGTGCTGTACATACCATTTTTGTCCCTTTTTAGTGGCTCTTCTCTTCTAGTCCATTCTTTAGTGGTTTTTGCCAGGTTTGGGTTCTCTGCTACAAATTTCTTAACAAATTGCGTGTTGTATGTCGTCTGAGGCTCAGGAAGATGATACATAAGCTTTAAGTCTTGCACCGGGAATGATCCTATGAGCCCATGCCCTTGAGCCTTGAATTGTCTGCCTTGTAACTTTCCATTTTCAAGTATCCATCTGATCATATCTGTATATGGAAAAATCTTGGGTCTAGCTGCTATTCAGTGAAGAAATGAACATGCCAGCTCTTCTAAGGATGCCTCGGAAGAGTTTTGTGATCCCGCGGTGCTATTAACCTTCATTACTCTAGGATTTTCCTCCTCTAGCAGCCTATACATGCCTTCCCAGGTCGAAATTCCTGCGTCCCTGTTGCATGCAGTGTCTGTGTGCAAGGGCACCATATCCTTTGTCTTTTCCTTCATCTCAATGCCTTGGGCTTTATGTTTCTTTCCCATTTGCTCCTGTGTTCGGCTTTTGAATCTTCTTATCTCTTAGTTCCTGTAGATTACGAGCGAAGTGGAAATGACTGATTGAGAAGGGTGATTGGAGAGTTTTAAATGCAACAGATATACCAAATATGCCACCTTATGTGAAATAATTCTTTAGAAAAGCACACATCTTTATTTCATTAAATAACTGACAACTAATCCACTTACTATCATTAAAAGCGCATCATTTGGGGTCAGATTATGGTAAGTGTCTTTTCTTTGAATGGCGTGCCCAAAGGATTCGCGATTAAATGATTCATGATTTGCTTATGTTACATTGAAGATCATGACATCGCAAGGCGCGCTAATTGCAAATCACCATATCGCAGACCGCGCCATTGGGGCGATCGCAATATCGCATGTCGTAACATCGCGCATCGTAGGAGTTTGATGTTTGTTAAGTATTGCCATTTCATTTCTGCGATGTGCGATCTTGTGATCGGTGTTATCACAGATCGACAGATTTTGAGGTCTTTCCTTATGAACATTACTAACTGCGATGTGACATTAGGCCTAACGTGGGCGGGGCTTACACATTAATGTAATTTTTTAAGGACTTTTACCTTATCGTAGACTTAGGTTAAAAAATATTCGAAAGACCTCTGTAAGCTTACGATGGTAGCTTTATTTTGAAGAAGGAAAATTTGATTTTTCTCAAAATTAAACTAGGGGTCCCCATTCATTTAGCATTTTGGACAAATACTTAAATGAAAAAAGGGGGGGTTGTTGTTGGCCACAACAGTGCCCTATCAAAACAACAACTAAAACTTGATTTTGGATGAATTTCATAAAACTCACTATGGTGGATACCCAGGATATTAGAAAATGATCACAACACTCTGAAAGGAATATTATTGGCTGGGTATGAAGAAATATGTGGTTGAGTACCTGGCATGTTGTCTAGAGTGCCAACAAATTAAAGAAGAGCACCAACACCCTGCAAGGTTATTACAACCATTACCCATTCCAGAATGGAAGTGGGAAAACATCTCCATGGACTTCATAACGAGTTTGCCAAAAACAAAGAAAAATAATGATTCCATCATGGTGGTGGTGGAAAAGTTAAGTAAATCAACACATTTTATACCTATGCAATCTACTTATAGAGCTGTGTAGATTGCCCATATCTTCATGCAGAATATATTTAGACTACTTGGGTTACCAAAAATAACAATTTCAGACTGTGATGTAAAATTTACATCAGCTTTTTGGAAAATGTTGTTAGGAGAATTAGGGACTCGGCTGAATTTCAGTACAACTTATCACCCTTAGACTAACGGACAAACAGAACAGGTGAACCAGGTGTTGGAAGACATGTTAAAGGCATATGTAATGCAGCAGCTGACCAAGTGGGAAGATTATTTGCACTTGGTCAAGTTCGCATATAATAATGGCAATCATACATCATTGCAAATGAGCCCATTTGAAGTATTGTATGGGCGAAACTATCGCACGCCCTCAAGCTGGTGTGGAGTAGAAGACAGACTAATGTTAGGACCCAACATGCTTAAGGAGATGGAGAAAATGGTTAAGAAAGTGTGAGTCAATTTAAAGGCAGCTTAGGATAGGTAAAAGAATTTTGCTAACTGGAAAAGGAAGTTTAAGGAATATCAAGTCAGTGATCATGTATATGTGAGAATTCGAGCAAAAAAGAGCACATTACAATGGAGCGGGTGCGCTAAGTTGGCACCCTGATTTTGTGGAACCTTTCAGGTCTTAGCAAGAATTGGGCTGATAGCATACCAGCTCACTCTGCCAAGTCATATACAGGTCCATAACATCTTCCATGTTTCTGTATTAAAAAAATATGTTTATGATCCTAAGCATGTAATCTGCTGGCAAGATATACAGGTAGGAAAAGCTCCAGTGGAGCAATCTAAATCAGTTTCTTTCAAAAAAAGAATTGATTTAAGGTGTTGCATGTTTTGGGTCGAACTAGAAGGAGAAATATTCGTCGAGCCACTAAACATCCTCGACCAGAGAGAAGTAATGTTGTAGAAGTGAGCTGTTATCCAAGTTAAAGTGCAGTGGTAGCACTTTGGACCTGATGAGGCCACCTGAGAAGATGAAGAGCTCATGAAAAAAGCTTATTTAGGGATGTTCATGGCCAAAAGACATCGGGACGATGTCTAATCTTAGGAGGGGGAGATGTAATGCCCCGGGATAAATGTAAATATTTGACTTTACTGTGGTAAAAGAGAAACTGAATATGATATTATTATCTGTTTGAATTTAATAATATTTTAAGAAAAAAATAAGAAATGTTTCTTTTAGGAGCAGGCAACTTCTCAACGAGGAAGTTTGGGGAAAAGATAGTTGTTGTGATTCCAACCCTAATTGCTTTCCCTAACTAGAAGGGCTTCCAGAGGAAAAGACGGAAAGGGGGGAAAATATGTGCTATTGCGACAGGCAAAAAGGAGGAAAAAAAGGGAGAAAATGGCTAAGTCTGGTGATGACCAAATAGCCAAGCACTAAGTGCAAGTGTCTTGCTATGGATAGCGGTCTTGTGAGGGAGCTATGGGGGAAATTCTGGTCCCAAAAGACGAACCTCAAGGACGGGTGGCAAAATGGAAGCAGAAGAACATAGGTAATCTCAGCTTCTCAAGTGTTCACAAGTTACAGTGGCATAGGTAAGTGGACCAAACCACTTAGAAAGCATTCAAAAGTATTAATGAGGTAATCACTGTTAAAACGTTTGCACTATTATGATATAGTAGTTAGAACCTGAGCCAACTGTGAAAGTTGACTCCTACTCTGTGCCTATTTTGTTTTCTTTAAAAAAAGCTGTAAAGGTTATCCTAAAACTGTATAGTTTAAAAAATATATATATTCGCTCTTCTACTCTGAGTAATTATTAACAATGCTCTACTGAGGAGGTATAGGGTTTTGAAGAAGAAAAAAAAGAAAAGAGTAGGTAACCAAAGTCGGACCATTTTCTGGAGCAATAAAGTTTTGCTGGGATAGTGATGTAGGAAAGGTTTATAAAAAAAAGATATAATTAAACAAGACTTCTAGTATTCTTAGTTCGCTTAACACTCTGGGGGATGGAAAGAATTGCAACAAGCTAGAAAACGTTCCAACGCCAACGAGAATGACTTGGAACTAATTCAAAAAAACAAGTTTAGGTCCTATTCATATTTAAAAAAAAAAGAGAATAGCAGCCGTGAAACAGGGGGATAGCTCCTAAAGGTCAGGCTCTGTCATAACCTTACCGTAGATAGTTAAATTAGTTTTCCGCGAGAAAGGAGTAAAAACCCAAGGTGCACCAAAATCCTCAGTGTAAGGACTCAGGTCTAAACTTAAATGCTTGCTGCAATAGGAATTAAATTAGAGAAGGAATACCCATTTATGATGGTCGACCCTGTGCTCTGGGTGAACGTGCTTCTAGAAGTCCATCTAAAAAACTCAAAACCCCAATTAACGCATCATTTCCAAAACCTCATCAGAGATAACTCAGTTAACACTCGGACAAGAAATTGGAAAATGATTATACTGTCCAAGTTGGTTTACAAATAAGAATTAGAAAATGGTTTTACTACCTGAATCGATTTACCAAATAAAACAAGGAAATTATAAACATCACCTCCAAAGAATAGCTTAGCTAGAGGAGCATAAAGAAATAACAGTCAAAGGACAATAATTTATGAAAACATCGTATGTATTTTTTGCAGAATAGCAAAGCTGAAGGAGCCAAAGAAATAATAGTCGAAGGACATTAATACATAATGGCATCGAATGGAATTTCTCTGTAGAATAGCAAAGCTAACGAGTTGTATGAAATAAAAAATAATACATGATAGTACCATTTGGAAAACAACAAGAGTACTTTACAAAACCATAACCCAGGAAGGAAACCTTCCAGATGCACAAAATCTACCAATTTAATTACCCATTAAACAAGATTACAATTGTATGTGTCTTCCAGTGCTTTTAATAAGAAACTAAAAAAAAGGAGATGGGTCATACTATAGGAAAACTTAATACATTTATAAACTTGGCCAGCGTGGCTCAAAAGACTTCATAGGTAAAAACCCTGGAAGTTAAATCCTCTACTTGAAAAAATATAATACAAGAGCAACAAAACTCAAACTTTTGAACTAAAACCAAAGGGGTATAGCCTCTACATTACATATACATTAGCAAATACTAAATATTAGTTCGATAAGGTAGCTGGACTATGCAGGAAGGGCTAATCATCCCTTTCACAAGACAATATAAAAGAACTATAACTTAATGACCACAACCAGGGCGGAAACCCTCATACCCGACGAAAATTTTAAAGCTAACCCCACTCCTGGTAGACTTCGCTCCCATCCGGAACCATGCTTGAAGCGAGAGTGGAAATGAACCTACATGAGACCACCATAGATAGGTTAAATAAGCGAAGAAGTTCTAAAAGAAAAGGAAGACAACCTTGAATGTAGAGAGGACAGGATTATACCATTGTTGCACAAAGAAAAATGAGCATAAGTAATCTACAGAGCTGAAATGTTACCCAGTGATCAGACTCTAAAGGCGGGGATAGGTTTTGGCATTTTGAGCGCCCTTCACAATCTCCATTAGGAACCTAGATCGAAGCACAGAGCAAAGACCATGGAGGGAAGTAGGAAACAGAGCAGCGAACCAAGAGAAACGATGGATGAATGAGTCCCTGAATTGATACCAAGGAATGCGAATGAAGAATGAGCCATCCACAACCGTTGGATCGTCTAGCAAAACCCAACATTGTCGATTCAAAAGGAATCTCGAGGCGGTAGGCGGGCAGATCACGACTCCACATGCCACGTACAGTGGGTAGTGCAGATATTTAATAAACAATCTAATTTAACCAAACTCAATGCTCCTAGCCAATGGATAGAGATCACTAACCCGAGTTTCAGTGCCAATCAATGACATAGATTGATTTGCCTTGTCAAAAGAGCCCTACCTAATTAATACTAGGTTACGACTTCATAAATGTATGGGTTAATGTGTACATTTGATAAGATGTGGGATAAAACAGTAACTGCTAATATATAAATTATGATGTTGTAAAAAAAAAAAATAAATACATGACACCTCGATTGCCCGATTATATTAAAAACCTATATTAAATTGTATGTCCAACTTTAGTCTTGTTTAATAAATGTAATAATAGAACATTTCGAAAATGGTAAGTTGATGTCTTTTCTCAATTAACAAAACCCATCCAAGCTTAAATTTCCTTAAATATTATTCTCACAATATATACATGCATTATGATTTCACCTAAATAGTAAATAATCGTGTAATAATAATAAACTGATAACAAAGGCCAAAAAATTTCCCTAATCATTAGTCTCACAATATATGCATGAATTATAATTTGACCTGAATAGTAAAAAATCGTGTAATAATAATCAAGTAATAACCAATGTCAAAAATTACATTTCTATCACAATTATAATAACTCAATAGTAAACCATCTAAATTTAATATATGGTGAATCATTTAATTTTTAAATATAACTATTTTAACATGGGAATGTGTGACAAATATATAAATATATATACATATAATTTAAATTTAGTAATATAAAATATATATAATATTTTTGGATTAGTTATTTTTTAAACGATATGGAAGGAAAAAATTATTACTTCCATCCCTATCCATAACACATACATATAACATATTATCTATAACCCTATGTGTCTTTGATAAATTTAAATTTAAAATTAATTTATCCTGGTTCTAACATAACTGGCCCCAAATGGGCAGGCTACTTTTTAACTTCACGATATAGAAAGTGGTTAGATAAAGGTTTTTATTTTTTAGATGACTGATGTATTGAGAAAGATATTATCGGAGAGAGACCTTACTGCCTGCCGAAGCTTCCAAGCTTGAAACACAAGCAATGATTTATAAGTCACGTTGGATATAAACAAGTCTACAATTAGAAGATTCGCTAGTAAATGATCTTTGTATTTTATTATAAGAATTGAATAATTAAATGTCGATACGATATATAAAATTTTATTGTTTTAGAGTTTTTTCTCTTTTTTGGGGTGTATGGGAATATATTTTTAGAGTATGTAAAATGAATGGTTGACCAAAAAAATGATAATAAAATATAATTTCGGTTATTCTAAAAAATTAAAATAAAATCTAAAATGCAATGTAGGAATTTAACATTTTATTTTTGAGTACATTTTTAGTTCAGTTTCGCAAAAAATGCAATCGATATTTGTTAAAATTCCTATCAAATAAATTGGTCTAAAATTGTTAGAAAACCTATTAAAGTAATATAAATATTTCATCTATTCAATTCAATTTTATATTATGTTTCTAATACAATTAAAATAATTTTTTTAAGTCAGGAAATATTTATCATATTTCAAAAAATTTAAATAATAATGATTAATATTGGTATAATTAGAAATAAAAATACTAAGTTGTAAACTTTAAATTCAGGTTTTTTTTCAGTGGTTAGTTTTAATGGTGGTTGTCTCTGTCAGCTACCTTCAATTACCTCATAATGACATGATGACAACAAATATTGTTGTAATAACTAGATACTCATGAGTATCGTTTTATTGATCCTCACTCACAAACTCTAGTTGAAAGAGAAGATAATTTCCCTTTAATTAAAAAAAAATAGTAATAAATTCCTTTTCTTATTTCTATTTATCTTACAAAATTATAAAATATATTGAACCAAAATGTATTAAAAATTAATAATTTTTCTTTTAATTTATATATTTAATAAGTTTGGGGAGGAATTACTTTTTTGAGACACAAATCTTTTCTCGCAATTTGATTATACAATTTTGCAGTTTTCGAAAAAATAATTTTTAAACATTAAAAATCCAAAACTACAGTAACATATAACAAATATGAAAAAAAATAAAAAAAAATTAAAATGTAAATAAACAATCATATTTGCTTTTAGGTTAAAAAAATATAGTAATTTTGCCATATCAATGTGATATTTCTTTTCCCAGCACTTTGAAAAAAAAAATTATTAACTCTAATTCCAACTTTACCAAATTTTAGATAAATTAACCGAAAAAAAACTTCCAAAACTTTTAAGGAATAGACCACCAAATTGCAAATAACCAGAAAAACCATATTAACACACAATAAATTACCACAATAACCATGTTATCACACAAAAGAATTTCCATCTAAAATAATAAAACTGCATGTGAAAGTGACTGCGCAGCTCTGACATAACACAGAAGTTCCCTGGAACGAAATAACAGTCAAAGAAAGGTAAGAAAAACTAGGTTTCCATGTTACAACTACAGAAATATGTACAGCGAGATATATGATAAGTAAAACGAGAACACAAGAAGGGAACGAAATAACATTCAAAGAAAGGTAAGAAAAACTAGGTGTCCATCTTACAACTACAGAAATATGTAGAGCGAGATATATGATAACTAAAACGAGAACACAACAAATTGCAGTATGTTGAGAAATTGTAATAGAGAAAAACAGATTAAGCGGACAATACAAATTCGCCTACTTCTTCCATGAATGAAATTTTCAACCAAACTTGTATATGCAGCATTCAGAGCATTCGGAAAGAGTACGAGAAGCAGGTAACCTTGAAGTGGCCATAACGGCGGCCTCATCTGGGGTTCTTCGGAACGTTTCAATGTGTCGAGAATCCACTCCACCTGCTCGAGATGAATTCGTGGACTCTGTGACCATATTCATTCTGTTGGTTGACTCGGACGATTGAACCATTGCAGAGCCCCCTGGCTTCTCGTCTCCACTTGGAAGTTTCAGGCGATGCCTACACATAGGGCAGGAAGAATGCGAGACCAGCCAACTATCGATGCATTCCACGTGGAATCCATGATTGCACTCTGGCAGAACTCTCATCTTTTCTCCTTCCGCAAATTCCGACAAGCAGATCGTACAATCTGTTGACGCGGGGCTTACCCTTGAGGTAGCGGTATAAACAATAATGGGCAGTGCTATGAAGACCGGCTTCAGCAATCCAGTGTCGGCTACCCTATCGGATGAGTCGACCATCGTCTGCTCCCTGGAGCCCAGAAGGCATCTGAACAAATATCTGAGGCCCGGCACGATTATGAAAAAACACAGAAAAATCGGGAGAATCATTACTAGATCTGAGCCAAGAGTTCCCTTATCCGGGTAAGAAGTATACTGTACTTGGGTCGGTGGAGAGGATGTGGGGATAGAAGCCAACATCTTCCTGCCCGTAGAGAATGGAAAATCTAAAACGTGCAGCTCATTCATTTTGCTCAGAGCCTGAAAACCTCACAAATGGCTAAATTGAAACCGAAGCCTTCGTCAGATTTTATAATCTTGGAGAGTTATTTTTTTCAACCAGGGTAAATTTGTAATTGTTTGGATTAATCTATTAATCTACCAGAGATGAAGTAACTCAATTTTAGTTAAGTTATTATAACTTCAAGAGCATATTCAACAACTTTCAAGTCAGATATACCAAATTCTTATTATTTAACAAAAACTAATATTGAAAAAATACAAATACTCAAATAAATAAAAAAATATACTCTCAAGCCCAAATCATAAAAAATACTATACCCAATAAAATACCAAATTCTTATTATTTAAGAAAACTAATACTCAAACAAATAAAAAGACTCACATGAATAAAAAGAGTCTATTCCTTCAGCCAAAATCATAATAAAATACTATACTCAATAAAATTTAAACGCCTCATGAGTTTCACCCAGTTTCATCCAACAAAACTGATTGTTAAACCACACATCACTATGTTTAGAAAACCTTTGTTGATAACCACATCCTTATGCTGCCCTAAGAGATATTTTTCTATACGCTCCATACCCTCATTTTTTTATTTTGCTTTTGGTCAACTATGATAGACGTAAATATCTATAAATTCACTTCAGTGGTGACAAACATCGATATGTTATATCATAGGTTCAGAGACAATCACAAAGCTTTATCTGATACACTGCATATATATTTACCTATAACTTTAGTTTCATTAATACATCCAGTTAGTACATATCACTAGAGTAATATATATTACCGGTTGAATTTGGTATTTGCTAAAATTTACCCACTGGCATATGCTATTTCTGTGTATTAATAAACTATAGCTACAGTAATATTTATAGACATATTTAATAGTCCGTATGAAGATTCAATATTTCTTTTGATACACTCCATTACTCACTCTCAAAAATCTCTATTATCATTAATTCTGAATCAAATTTTCACAACTTTAATATAATTGATGATTAATTACACTTAAGCTGTTTTTAAGGGGAGAGTTCCTCTTATACTTCTGTCTATAGCAAATCAAGTGATGTTAAATATAGAAATTGTGTAAGATTAATTTTCTCTTTCTACTTATGCTACATTGCCAGGTCTCACATTGTTTTCTTTTATTAGAATTAATGGAGAAAGATAGAGTTAGTTGTTTTAAGGATAGGATTGGGCTTTAAGATTAGGTCTCATATTTTACTATCTAGGGAATGGTTGAAGCAACATTGTTAGTTAGTGTGAAACACTACATGTACTAGGTTCTCATGATTGAAGTGTAGTGTGTATTGTGAGAAGGGCTTGGGCTCTTTCGAGGTATCTCACCTAGATAATCACTTCATTAACAGAATATCAATTTTTATCATGGTATTAGAGCTACAAGAACCTTTATGCTAAGTCAAGGATTTGAAAGGCACGACTGAGGCCAAATCATCGCATGGTTTGGAGGGCTAATCGCGCCGATCCACTATAAATCTTTTGCGCGTCTTCATATTATCAATCGTCACAACTATCTAGTGTATAGTCACGAAAAACTTTGCGTATCCAAGGTGGTAGATCACGTTGACCCTGTAAAAAGGAAAATATTCAGCTTGGAAGATCCGCATGGTGGCTGCGAGATCATGGAGGAATCGCTGGTTGTGTGGTGAACCTGGCCGTGAAAGCATTTATGTGAGGATGCCATAGTGAGGGAGGCAGGATCATATTGGAACTTGGAAGTGGTGTGCCCAATAGTGTGTTGGGATTAAGCATGGAACGGGCTCTGGAGCAGGCGAAGGTCCCAAAACTTTGTGGCCCTAAATTGTTGGATCAGTGATAAGTTGAGATCGATCTTGTTGGACGTGTCTGCTTGATAGATGGTGGAACTTCTTTTGTCAAGAGCATTTCCTCATAGACGATATGGCTTGGCCTTGTTGTTGAGGCATGTTAGTGGAATTGTTG
Source organism: Pinus taeda (assembly GCA_000404065.3). Lineage (NCBI taxonomy): Eukaryota > Viridiplantae > Streptophyta > Pinopsida > Pinales > Pinaceae > Pinus > Pinus taeda. The sequence continues at coordinate 20,258 of APFE030748751.1, forward strand.
GAGCCAAAGGTGAACCCAAGTGCAGCAAAAGAGTGGTGAGCCAGCGCGGTTCACACCAGAAGCATAGTGAGATTTGGCCTGTTGAAAGTATAATTCCAACTGCACACGGGTCAATAGTGCAGCAGCAGCGAGCGACCTCAGCGATGAGCAATTCACCAATATTGCATCGGCGAAAAGGCACTGGGGAGATTTAAAGTTTTTTGTTGTTTGCGATATGCGATCGCCGATATCGCTATCGGCGTTTCAAATGGTGCATTACCTTTTCATAAGTGAGCAGTCGCCGATAACTCGGACCTGACGATGGTATTAATTCCCTTTGATAAATTATCGGGTCCACAAATATTTCGCAATCGGGGAAACCAAGTGGGCAGCCTTTTTTTTCCATGCGATAAGTTGTGACCCGATATCCTGGACCCGATTGGTATTCAACATTTTGCTTAATATTATTTCGGGTCCGCCAGTGGGTTGTTTCATGTTTTTATGAATTTCAGGCATATATTATAATATATATATCGGAGGTATCAGGCCATGTAGTGATCGGGATTTCACAATCGGGGGAAACCATGGGTGCACATATGTGTGCCATGCGATAAAGCTCGGACCCGATAGATTTCCAAAAGCATATTGTATAATGGTTGATGTAAAGGCCTGGAAAATAATTTTGACGTGAAGTGAAAGTTTTCCTACCGCCGTTTATCTCAGTAAAACAGTAAATGCAATTTACTGTGGTTGGTAAGTTTTTGATGAAGTTTTTAACTTTGCCTGAGCGGGAGTATGGGCACCAGTGAAAACCAGTAAGACCATTTTTAATTTTCACTGTCTTTCTTTTACCACAATATGGCGATGTAAGTACTTTCTCCAGTAGTCATATATGTATGTATTTTTTTTTGTAAATAAATGTGTGTAATCAAAAGGAAGGTATAGTAGTGTGCTCGCAATGCTCTGCATATGCAATTGGAGTTACGCAGCAGCATGAGAAAATATTCATGTGTAATTCTTCACAGAAGTGAAAAGTAATTTTGGTGAATCCCTTTGTGAGAGAGGAAGTTTATAATATGTAACTACATTTTCTTTTGATAGAAATCCTTGGTGTGTAAGTGTTGTCCTCTGTGCTCAGGATTTTTTTTTTGTATGTTTCCGCTGTGTTAAAAAGACCCTGTGAGAAAATAGAGCATTGTCTCTGTGTGGAAATGTTTATGTTTGTTTTTGGGATTTTACCAGAAAAATCCCCAACAGTGATATCAGAGCAGGTTTAGGCTCTTTGATGACATTCAAAGAAGCTGTAGGAAGGATTTTTTGTTGCAGCAACTTCTTCAGCAAAGTGAAGACTCAGCAAAAGAATCCAAGTATCTCTTAGACCAGTTTTTGTGTTACTGCTGAAAGAACAGTCAGTATTTTAAATACACAGTCAAGGACTTAGAAGCATAGCTCAGAATGCAAGGAATGGCTAGCACAAGCACTAGTATGGGTTTGTTTAACCCTCAATTCCCATAGTTTAATGGGACAAACTATGACTATTGGGCAATAACCATGAAAGCCCTGTTTGCCTGTCAACATTTATGGGAACTTGTTGAAGATGGTTTTGATGAACCAGCAAATGAGAATGAGTTTAACAGATTAACTCAGGTAGAGAAAGACCTATTGAAGAGCAATAGGAAGAAGGATTCAAAAGCCCTTGTATTTTTGTATCAAGCATTAGACAAGAGTGTGTTTCCAAGGATAGCAGGAGCTAAGAC
>APFE030748755.1:0-32521 GCA_000404065.3 Pinus taeda
AGCCATTCTATGGTCGGGTGCAACATGATAGTCCTATCTTTGGTTGGTTTATGGCATTCATTAATGAGAAATTCATTCCCTTGATTTTCATGTGCAAATGTATTGGTTTATATATGGATATTAGGGCTCATATCTCTATGGTATTTATGTTGTTACTATGCTAGTTATATGTACGTTTTATGACAATAGTTATGTATGGCTTTTAGGATGTTTTTACTTGTAAATGAATGGATAATGTATCTGTAACCTAATATATGGCAATGCAGCAAACAAAATGAGTGAAGAATGGTTCTTGGTGACTCTCAAATAAGTATGAGATCCATATGTTTAATTTTGTTGGTTACACCTATATATTACATGACTGTGATATGTTTGATGAAATGCCGATAATGGCTAGTACAGGTATGATTAAGGTCTTCTTTAACTTATTTCTTTTTCATCAGTGTTTCCCATTTATTTTACTGGTCTTAAGTTATCATTCCATTCTGGGCAGTGACCTTGGCTTAGAGCTTGAAAATCATCAAGGTGGATGTTGGTGGCCACTCTCCTATTCCACTTGGACCCCCACCACTATTTCTTTCAGTTTTCCAGTTTCCTTAATTGTACCATAGTTTACTATTTTTTGCACTTTCTCAGGTCTTGAACTTCCAGAGCCATTTTGAGGCCCTAAACGACATTTTTTTGGGAACATTCCTCTTGGAGATTTCATTTAAATCACGTTTTCAGTTATAGTCCTCAGAGATGTTTCCATCGAGGTACCATGCACCCAACTAACCCCAATGGGATGGATAAAAGCTTGGTGTTACATCTCTATTCTATGTGCATGGTACCTTGTTGGAAATATCTCTCCAAGGACTACAACTCAAAATGTTATTTCATTGAAATCACCAAGAACCATGTTTCCCAAAACCTATCGCTTAGGGCCTCAAAACAGCTCCAAAAGTTCACGACCCAAAAAAGTGTCACAGACACTAAACTGTGCTACCATTAAGGAAGCTGAAAAACTAAAATAAACAATGGTGGTGGTCCAAGTGGAATAGGTGAGTGGTCAGGTGAGTGGCCACCAATATCTACCTCGATAAAAATCACCTGCCACATTCACTTCTTAATTGTTCTCTTATGTCGATCTCCTTCTTTTCCCTTCAGAGATTTGGAGTGTTTCATCAGGTTTCCTCTCTTCCCAGATTTAGACCACACTATCCATGATATTTATTTGGATCTACTTTTCCTTGAGTTACTAGGATTTCCTAGACTCCTTCCTCTTTCCATTTTTCTTCCCCTAGGCTCTGCAGTCAAATCATTACCTCATGTCTCACCACAACTTTTCCATCACATTTCCTTGCTAAGGATGGCCCAAACAACATCATCAAACTTGAAAGTACTAGAACAAAAGAGAGAGTTACTAACAACCATAAATACGTCATTTTGACTTTTTGGCAATGACCATGCAAATAATATAGTCATAATTTCATCATCAAAATACACCCCTACAGAACTTAACTCACTGGTAACTATGTTAAATTCACTTAAATGATTAACAACAGATGCCATTCTCACATGATCTAGAAGGATCTTGTTAGTCCAGTTTGTGCAGGAAGTCTAGTTCATCTTTAGCTTCGTCAGCTTCGCCAGTGTTCTTTAGTTAAGCATGGTGGTGGTTTTCATGGTTTTCATGGTGGTTCTTTTCATGCTCATATTGTGACAATAATATTGTAATGGTTTTTTTTATTATGGTGATGTAAAAAGGTTTAAATCCTAAGCTAAGGTCTTGAAACCTAAGTTTATAAACCTAAACTACATAAGCCTAAGTCCTAAAGGCCTAAACAACATGTTACAAAACTATATATTAAAAACCTAAGCCCAAAAACCCACCTATGGACCATAGGTTATATAAAAACCTTGCAAATATAACACAGGCCTGAAACCGTAGTGAAGACTGTCTAAATGTCATGGTTATAAGACATGCGAATGCAAATAAAGATTATGTGATAGTTTTAATGTTATCCACATTGGAACCTTGTAGTTTGAGTGTAGTTATGATAACTGTAGTAGCTAACCATTGCATAGTTGTCACATGCAGTCGCATTGACTGCGCTAGTAGCTGGAACCATCTGGCCTAACCTGCGAGGTGGTAGCTTGAGACAAGACCACAACAAGCGACTATTCACATGCCATGGTTGCATGCCATTGCTTGACCTCCAGTGGGGTTATTTATCCCAAGACTTAATTATGGGTTTTCATTACAGTTTTGTGTTATTTTAATTAAAATACCATGTAACCTATCCTAAGGTGTCCTCCTATGACAAGACCGAGATCTTTGAAGCCTTTAATGTTTAACCACTTGCAAAATTAGGTGAAGGAGTTCAATTTGCACAAGATAAAGCTACTTGTGCTCATGATGAAGGGATTGGAGGCATTAGAGTGATTTTGAGACTTGTATGCAAATGTTGAGCTAGAGAGGTAGTTATTATTTTCAGTGTATCTTTGCCATCCAGAGGTGGAATTTGGAACCTAGATAGACGTTGGAAAGCTAGGAGAGAGAGATTTCTGTTGAAAAAGACTAGAAGTGCATGTGTGCACCCTTAGTCTGGTTTTTTGTTGTGTAAAATACCTCTTTAGATTAATCCTAATAAAATGTGTGCCTATCTTGAAAGCAGACCCAGAGATGTAGTCCATCAGGGACGAACTCCGTAATAAATGTTTGATGTCTTCTATCTCTATTCTTGCTGCAAAATCATGTGTGAGTATGATGCTTATGTTCTAATTTGAGACATTAAATCAACTTCTTTTCCTTCAGTATTCCACATTAAGTGCTTAAGTTGACAATAAGTCCATTATTGGAAAATATTCAACTGTACTTCAGTTTTAGTTTATGATCGATTTCTGGTCATATAATTTGGTATCAAAGTAGGTTTCATTTTGTAGAATTTTTTGTAGTGAATGTTAACTAGGTCAAGGTCATAACGTGGAGAAGGAACACTTGAAGAGATCAAGCCAGAGATTGTTAACTGAAAATCCACTCATCGATCGACAATGACAAGATTTGATGCAGGTGAAATGCCTAAAGGGAAGGTCATGGATCAAGAACCATTTCAGCAAATGTTTTTGAGCATGCAACAAATGTTGGGAGAACTCTACAAAGATAAGAATGCAAGAGATGCAACTTCTTCTTCAAAGACGTTGAAGAAGGACAAGGGAAAAGGAAAGGCTAATAAACCTCCTTCTCCTCCATCATCTTCATCATCATCTACTTCTTCTTCTTCATCTTCTAGTTCAAATTTTGAAATAGAAAAGAAACCGAAGAAATCATCTCTTTAGAAACTTGATGTAAAATTTGAACTACCTATTTATGATGGTGAAATGAATCCTGAAAAACTAGATAACTCAATTAATAAGTTAGAAGTGTATTGTAGAATTTACTAATGAAAAAATAAAAATTCAGTTAGCTACACTTACAATGGGAGGAACATATTTAATTTGGTGGGAAAGTGAAACTGAAATAAATGTAAAGTGGAAAGGTAAAGTCATCTCTTCATGCTATAAGTTTTTAAAATCTCTTAGAAAACAATTCTATCCTTTGGGACACATGCAACAAGTTGCTATTGATTGGCAACATTTGCGGCAATGTAAAGTGAAGAATGTTCAAGAGTTTACTTAGGGGTTCAAGAAGAAAGCTTTGGCATTTGGTATTTCATTAGATACACATGGAAATTTATTAAAGTAAATTTCTAGTTTACATGCATATTTACATCATATATTTTTGATGTTTAATCTTGATGACTTTGATGAAGTGTCTGCTCAAGCCATAGATATTGAATCAGCTGGTGGACCATTCAATTTTTCACCAAAAGAATCCAGACAGTTGGAAATCATGGATTCCAAAGGCAACAAGAGGAAGAGAAATTCGAAGGGAAAGAGATCAGCAACAACTTAGAAGGAAAGTGAAATACCTACTTGTACTTATTTCCAGAGGATGGGACATGATGAATCCAAATGTTGGAAACCTCACCCAGAACTCACACCAAAGAATTTATAGAAGAAGAAAGGTGAAAATAAGGCTAATGCAACAATCCAACAAGATCTAGGCTCTGACTCAGGTGATGAAGGGAAAATAACTACAATGGTTTTGATAGGTAAAACATCGGACACTCATTCTAGTTCTAGTACTTCTACATCTTCTTCAAACATAAATCATATGAATGAGGATAAATGGGTTGAATTATTTCATATAAGGATAACTCCTAAGCACAAGAAAATTTATACATTATTTGACAGTGGATCATAGGAAAATTTAATATTTGAAGATTTAGTTAAGAAATTGGGTTTGGAGGCACAGAAGCATCCAAGGCCATACCCATTAGGTTTTCTAAATAAAGAAACTCAGATTAATCTCACAAGTGAGTGTCAGTTAAAATTTTCCATTACAAATACTTACATTGATAAAGTGGATTTAGATGTGATTCTAGCAGACATATGTGGAGTAGTGCTAGGATGTCCTTATCTCTATGATTATAATGTAGTGTTTCGTAGGAAAGAGAATAAATATCACCTTAAGAAAGATGGGATTGAATATATTGTTAGGGCACATAAACTCAAATCACACTCGGATTTAGTTTCAATTAACCAGATGAAGGGATTAATAAGTTAAACTAAGAGACATGTACTAATAGTTGTAAAAGAACAACATAAGGATCAACACGATGACTTTGCATGTTGTGAATCTAAGTTTAAATATAGATTGGTTAAAGTGGTAGATTCTATTCAAAGTCTATTTAATGAACCAAAACATATTCCTCCTAAGCAAGAAATACAACATGAGACACAATTAATGTCTGATGTCCCTCTTCCTAATATCGGAATGTAGCACATGTAAGTTATAGAGAATGAACAAATAAAGAAACAAATCCAAGAGTTGATTGAAGAAGGTTCCATTCGACCCAGTTCATCTACATGTGGCTCAATTATAATTTTGGTTCCTAAGAAAGATGAAACTTGGAGAATGTGTGTCAACTTTAGGGCCTCAAACAAAATCACCATCAAAAATAGATATCCTCTTCCGAGGATAGATGATTTACTTGATCAACTAAAAAAATGTTGTTTATTTCACTTAGTTAGATTTGCAAAGTGGGTACCATCAAATTCGCATTACTGAAAATGACATCTAGAAAACTACATTCAAAAATAGGCAGGGATTATTTGAATGGATAGTAATGCCTTTTGGTTTGTTTAATGCTCCAACAACTTTCATGTGGGTTATAAATGAAGTGTTACACCCACACATTGAAAAATTTGTCATAATCAACTTAGATGATATCCTGATTTTGAGTTCCAGTACGGAAGAGCATGTTAGCCATGTTAAGCAGGTTTTCGAAGCATTGCACAAAGAAAAAATCTACATTAAACTTTCTGTGAGTTTGGGAAAACCTCATTGAATTAACTTGGTTACATAGTTGGATATGCAAGTTTGAAAATAGATCCAGCTAAAATCGATGTGATTTTAAAGTGGCTGAGACCACAAAATGTGACTCAAGTTGGAAGATTTATATGTGCAATTCAATATTGGAGGAAATTTATTGTTAAGTTTTCTTTGCTTGCATCAATGTTATATGCTTTAACAATTTCTAAAGTTCCCTTTTAGAGGGGAGGAAAACAACAAAAATATTTTGATACACTTAAGCAAAAAATTGTCACATCACTCATCTTAGCTTTACCAGATCTTCAACAACCATTTGAAATTTAAACATATGCTAGTGGTTATGCAATGGGTGGAGTATCACTTCAAAAAGGGAAACCAATTTGTTTTCATTTTGAAACTTTTTCTATGGTAGTAATGAATTATTCGACATATGATAAATAACTTTTTTCTTTGGTTGAAAGTGTTAAGAAATGGAAACATTATTTAATGGGTAAGGAAACAGTGATTCACACAAATCATTAGCCACTTCAATACCTTCAGTTTTAGACTAGTTTGCAACAATGTCGTCTTTACATAAGGATTGAATTTATTCTACATTTTCACTTAGTAATTAAGTACAAGAAAGGTGTCACAAACAAAGTAGTTGATATGTTGTCTATACCATCTGTAAATGCTTCAGTGGTGCTCCAGAATATTTCTTTAAAACATGAAAGTTATATAGAAAAATATAGTACAAATGTTGATTTCAAAGATATTTATGAATAACTAACTCATGGTGCTTAAGTGGAACAAGTCAATTATCATATTCATGATAGGTTGTTATATCATCTAGGTAAGTTGTACATACCACAGATAGAAAGAGCACATGTTATTTGGGAAGAACATTCTTCTTGCATTCTAGGACATTTTGGAGTAAGAAAAACAATGGCACAAATTCAAAGGTATTGTTACTAGCCTTGCATGTATGAAACAATTGTTAAGTACATTAAAGGATGTGTGATGTGTTCAACCAAGAAGCTGAGTAATCGAAAGATCACTTTGTACATGCCACTTCAAGTTCCTTTACGATCATGGCCAACATTTCCATGGATTTTGTTTGAGGACTTCCTATGTCCAAGAGAGGGCATGATTACCTGTATGTTGTCGTTAATAGATTCAGCAAGATGTGCATTCTTGTTCCATGCAAAAATCAAGTGAATTCCCAATAGACTACCAAGATGTTCTTTGAATAGGTATGGGTTCATTTTGGGTTACCTACTTCCATTATTTCTGATCAAGACACTCATTTTGTAGGAGAGTTTTGGTCCACTTTGTGGGAACTCATGGACACCAAAGCTGAAGAAGAGCACATATTTTCATCCAGAGAACAATGGGCATACATAACTAGTGAATAGAATAGTCATACATATTCTTTGAGGTTACTGTAGTAAACATCCTAAGTCATGGGATGAATCTTTACCTTATGTGTAGCATGCTTACAATCGAGCCTTGATTTCTTTGACTAATCGATCGGTAGTTGAAACATGTTTTGGGTATCTACCAACATCGGTGATGGATTTCATGTTCGTTGAAGAGGATAAAGTGGGTGAACATGATGATGCAAAAAAATAGTTAAGTTCATTCAATGGATACAACAGATACATGAAGTAGTGCACGATCAGTGATATAAGAGTGAGGCTAAGTACCAAATGCGCCATGACAAGCATCGAGTTAATCATCATTTTCAAGTTGACAATCAGGTATGGTTGTATATCAGTAAGTTGAAGGTAAACAAATGAAACTCGTGAGGTGTGGTCCTTTCAAGATTGTTGAAAATATTGGAAATAATGTGTTTCGTTTAGATTTACCTCCTTACATGCGTATTTACTCGGTTGTAAATGTGGAATGTATGAAGTTGTATAAACCTCCAATGATCATGGATCGCTAGGAAGATACATAGATTCATACTATTGATGATTTGGCACTTCAGTATATGAATGAGTTGCAAGAAGATATATTCTTGGACAGGAAGGTTCGTTCTTCAAGGCATGGAGATGTTGAATATCTTCGAGTGGGACTCAAGGGCATGAATATGAGTAAGGAAAGGTGGATGGATATTGGAAGAGTGAGGGAGTTTTACCCTCACTTGATGTGTGTTTAAACAAACTTCTGTTTTCTAAAAGCTTTCAAGTGGAGATGATTGATTGAGGAGGATCTTGTGAGTATAGTTTGTGTAGGAAGTCCAGTTCATCTTCAGCTTAGTTAGCTTTACCAGTTTTCTTCAGTTAACCATTGTGGTGGTTTTCATGGTGGAAATGTGGTCTAGATTATTGTCATAATGTGACAATATCATTCTAATGAGTTTTAATTATTATGGTGATGTAGAAATGTTTACGTCCTAAGATAAGGTCTGAAAACCTATGTTTATAAACCTAAACTACACAACCCTAAGTCCTAAAGGCCTAAACAACATGTTACAAAAACTATATATTAAAAAATTAAACATAAAAACCCACTTACGAACCATAGGTTATATAAAAACCTCACAAATATAAAACATATGTTGGGCATGGAATCCCCCCAAGGCATGTCTTGGGGCTTAAAGCCCAAGTGTTGACCAAGTCCTTTGTAAAGACTCCGCAATGTATCAGCGCAGAGTGCAAAGCCATAACAGAGTCATAGGGTTGTCCGCTCTTGTTTTTGTAAATGTAATGTCGACTTGAAAGATTCATCCATGGTCTGTAGACCATGGGATTGTTTAAATAGAGCAAGGATCTAAGTGTAGAAGATAGTGAAGGGAATAGAGGAATATAAAAGAAGCATGATAAGTCTAAGAGGTTGAGTCAAAGTGTGAAGTGTGTCTTGGGTCGTAGAGTAGGAGAAGGCTCTACAGCTAAGTGTGCGGAAGCCTAGTAGTCCGCAGTTGAGTGCGTGGACCCCTGCAACTGAGTGCACAGGGAAAGTCGAGTTTGTAACTGTTGGAAGAAATAATAAAGAGAATTTTTACCATATTTGTATGTACCTTTTCCTACTTTATGTATTATTGGCTATAATTTGCAAGTTTATTGTTTATTTGTTGTGCCAACTTATATAAATGTGTTGTATAATGAAATATAGCGCAAGGCTCCTATTTACGTGAAGATAACTAGCTGTTGGAAGAAGATAGGTAAGATCTTGGGTGTGATTTAGGGCAATAATACACAGCACTTATCCAGTAGTTCGGAAGCCCCATAGCCTTGGTTAGGGCTCTACGAAAGCAAATCTATTAGAGCGTGAAGGCCAGGAAAGTGTGCGAAGCAACATACTTGCAGGGACTAGCAGTTGGACCAGTTCAACCTCTCAGACATCTCAAGAGTGCTAAAACCTGGTTCCAAAACCCTCACATACTATTTCAGGTGAGACCTTAGTCTGCGCTCTACGAACTGTTGCTAAAATGGCAGTAGTATAGGGACTTGCTTGGCTAATTAACTACAAACCTCGGTCAGGCCCCAACAAGCCAACAAATGGTTCCGTTGATGGGATTGAGTGGGGCTGCTTTCAATACATCATTATGCCATTTGGGTTGAAGAATTTCCCGGCCATCATTTCACGCATAGTTTGTGCAACATTCAAAGAATATATCCACAAATTCTTGGAGGTATATCTAGATGACTGGACTGTATTTGGACTGTTTAAGAACCATGTAGTGAGCTTACACTTGATGCTAGATACTTTTCGATGACACAAAATCGTACTAAACCTCAAGAAGTGTACATTTCTCATGCCCTTCGGAAAGCTGTTAGGACATGTGATCTGCAAACAAGAAATAATGGTATACCCCGTGAAGATTGCGGTAATTCTAAATTTAGACACACTACGAAGTGTCAAACAGCTCTGCGCTACCCTGGGGCATATGGGGTGCTACAAAAATTTCATCAAAATCTATGCCCAGATCACTACGCCAATGGAGAAACTATTGAAAAACAATGTCACCTTCTGCTAGAATGATGATTGTATGAAGATCCTAGATGTACTAAAAGATAAATGGCCTCCACAACAATCTTTGTCTTCCCTAAATGAGATGTCGAGTTTCATGTCGATGTCGACACATCGTATATAGCGCTTAGAGCAGTGCTAACACAAGAGGGTGGAGAGGGCTTGGATTACCCAATCGCATTCACAAGTTGGAGGCTGTCTAAACCAAAAAAAAACTATTCCACAAATGAACATGAAGGGATGGCTATGGTGTACGTGCTCCAAAAATATTAGCACTACTTACGAGGGGGACACTTCAAGATGTATACAAACCATTCCACATTAAAAGACTTGGTCAATAACCGTGTGTTGGGGGCGTGCATATCCAGGTGGCTCTTATTGTTCCAAGAATATTATTTTGAGCTCATTACAAAGCCTCAATTCCTGAATGTAGAAACGGATCACTTATTGCCAACTGAAACAAGAGAGGAACCTACTAATTTAGAGGAAGGATTACCTGACGCACAACCCTTTGTTGTGCGTGTAGCTAACAGACACTTTGAAGATATAATTACCTTTTTGACAATAGGGAATGCGCCAAAAGAATACTCCATCCAGTGGAAGAAGGAACTCGTGTTGTGTGCAGCTAATTTCTATGTCATCATAGGGCACCCGTATAAAATGGGCAATGATGAGATACTATGAAGGTATGTACTTGAATTTGAACAAAGTCAGATCCTCGTGGAAGCGCATGGGGGCACTGTAGGAGGACACTATGCAGGGTGAGTGATCACACAAAACTTTCTCTGAGGAACGTTGTGGTGGCTAACCCTTCATCAGGATTCGAAAGCACACTCTAAGGCCTGTGATATATGTCAAAGAACAGGTAAACCATCGTGGAGGGACGATATGCCTTTCAATCCACAAATGACATTGGAACCCTTCGAAAATTTGGCAATCGACTTCGTAGGACGTGTCAAACCTCAACGAAATATGTGTAGGCTTTAACCCCATACAGAAATTAGCTACATACGAATTCTAAAACACATAAAATAAACAATGTGAGAGCATAACACATAAAACACATATACACACAGATTTTCCCCTGGATCTCGAAACTGGGACTACCAGCTTGATTTTTCATTATGTTCCTTTCAATGCTATAATACATATTCATACATGCCAAAGCATCCAATACCATGGACCCAAAACGATTGTGTCCAAAAACATGTGCGAAAATCATGCACAAAACCATAGCTAGGTCTACCCAACCTAACATAGGGTCCAAAACGAAAATTTTTTGTGGCGCTACCCGAGACACCATAAAGTGGGGTTATGTGTACCCCTCAAATCCCCTATGACTGTTCCCCCACTACATAATCGTTGCAACGAAGTGGGGGCTCCAGCCCCCTCTAAACCCCACTTAACTACATGGGCTAGTTGTCGAAAGAATATAACACAACTCAACATTCTTCCACTTCTTGTTTTCTTTCAACAAGGGGCCACAAGAGAGCTTATTCATTTATATAGCCCTACAACGCCTATTGTTTCTCTACACAAAGAGAACTTCTTAGAGCTCATAGATTTTGTCAATGCATCTGCAGTATTCTTCAAAGTGTCAACCTTTACTAGCAACACCTTTTTGTCTTCTATCATATCCCTCAGAAATTGATACTAAACATCAATTTTCTTTGTCTTTGAAAGATATGTGGGGTTCTTTTCCAAGAAAATGGCACTTTGGCTGTCACAGTCTATCCTTATATCTCCCTGTGCTAACCCCATAGTTGAACACAATCTCTGCAGCCAAACTACTTCCTTGCTTGCATGAACGGCTGCCATGCATTCTGCCTTTGTAGTTGATAGTACCACTACATATTGTTTCTTACTCATCTAACTAACTGCACCTCCAAATAGGTTAAAAACATACCCACTTGTAGATCTTCTTTGTTCCAGATCTCCAACCCAGTTTGCAAAAACAAATCCATTGATATCCAACATTCTGTCCAATCTTAGTCTTCCTTCGTAGCACAAACCATAATCACTAGTGCCACGCAAATACCTGAAAAGTTGCTTCACTGCTGTCTAGTGCTCCTTCCTTGGTTTTGACATAAACCTGCTCAATAGTCTAACTGCATGTAAAATGTCTAGTTTAGTACAGACCATTGCATATTGCACTTGCATATGGAATGTGGGACATGTCATCTTCCTCTTCTTGCATCTTTGGACACTGTTCAGGAGATAACCTGTTATGAAACCAGCTCAAGAAAAGATAGAAAAGATAGATCAACGCCTTATAATTCAGCCTCTTCGAGGGGGCAACCTCCTTTACATTACATAAATGAACAATTCTTGGATGATACCAATGAAAAGACCTCCTTTCTATATATAGGAGTCTAAGGGCTCATAACATAATCAGAGCCGACATAACAATAATAATGTAAGGGCACAATAATAACAATAGTGGGCTTCTATGGGGCATAATAGTAACAATATGGACACTACATGGGTACATCAATTTAATAAGTGGTTTGTACTAATAACAATAAGGGGTTACACTAGTAGTATAGGGGCCTAACATGGCACTCTCCTTCAAAAAGCGTTGTCCTCAATGCTTGAGTAGTTCTTGATGCTTCTGTATAAAATCCTTGTCCTCCTATGTGGAATATTCAGCTAGTAAGTTCTTCCACCTTATGAGATACTATGAAATTGATCGATTTCGTAGCTGTCGGGTTCTTGTTTCTGTGACTGCTCCAGGTTCCAATATGACTTTTCCTTCCTCTTCAATTTTTGGCAATATTGGTTGAATTGGGATCTTTTGCAACTTTTGAATAAGTGGCCATACTTCTTTGTCCTTCTTCCATTCATCCATTACGTCGCTTATCCAATTTGGTTGGATAATAGAAATAGCACAAAACAATGCTTCCACATCCTCATCTTGAAGAGTCTTCCCATTCGTAAGGTCGCCATTTTTTAAGTGCATGTAGTATTGCCAACATTTCCTTCTCATAAATAGCTTGCTTGAGATGTAGCAGTAAAAATACCCAATCACCTACATCAAAACATTTTTCACTACGATGTTGATCTACCTGTTGTTTCATTTGATTTTGCACCAAAGTGGCATTATCCTTTAAAAGTTGGAGAACTTGTCGTTGATGCTCGATGTGATCTTTCACTGCTTGAACCTTTTTCTTCTTGATATGTCCTTCTATCTCTAGAGTTTGAGGAGTGGTATTTTCTTCCAATCCTTTACAAGATATGGTTGGATTCATTTCTTGATGCTCGATGTGATCTTTCACTTCTTGAACATTTTTCTTCTTGATATGTCCTTCTATCTTGATAGTTTGAGGAGTGGTAATTTCGATCAATGAATTACAAGATATGGTTGGATTCATTTCTTCTTTCTTGATGTGATATTTCACTTCTTGCACCTTTTTCTTCTTGATATGTCCTTCTATCTTGAGAGTTTGAGGAGTGGTAATTCTTGCCAATGCTTTACAAGATATGGTCTGATTCATTTCTTCTTTCCCTGGGGTGGGGTCCTAGCGTATATCCTCTTCTTTTGATCTTTCTTGATCCTTTTCTGGCTCGTCTTCATAATCTATGTAAAATAATTTCTTCTCAGCACACTTATGACCTTTAGTGCATTTGCTATCACAATTGTAACAAAGCCCTTTTTCTCTTTTTTCTTTCAATTGTTGTGGTGTAACCCTTGTAGGTTGTGGAAGGCTAGGAGAAACAACACTTCCATCTTTATAGTTGTGAGGGGTATGCTTCCTGGTTTCCATAATTTTGTTTTCCACTATGTCACAAAGCCCTTTTACTCTTTCCAATTGTTGTGGTGTTGCTCTAAAGAAGGTGTTTCTCTTTGTATCCTCATAATGTGCTATCATTTCCTCCGTAAAAATTGATCACGTAACAAGTTGTTTACGAGAACAAAGCCCTTCATACCATAAAAATTGATCTGGTTCTAAATATGAAGATGCAATACATACCTTTTGTAACAGTGGTACACCATGTAGATCAAAATATTGCTCCATCTGAAGTATCCAATTTACCGGATCCTTGCCATCAAACTTCCTCATCTTGCTTTTTTTTTTTTAATTTTAGGAGCTCGATCTTGAAACTACTGTAACTTTGTACTTTTGGATCTTTAAGTTTTGAAATTGCGACCTGTAGTAGCCCTCTACGTCCTCTTTCCAATGCCACTAGTCTGATCCAAATTGGATTCTCCAAGAAGGATTTATGCACAATCTCCCAAGATGACCTGATTATAGACTAGTTCAATAGTGCGAACTTGTACGACGTGCCACGTGTCCCTGTTTCGACCTTTGGCTCTAAAAAAGATGTACAAGAAACTACAGTCCGTCCTCTTTATGTACCTTCTTACGAAATTTCAATCCGATGCTTAGAGAGAAAGTTATGACGATTTTCCCCAGGTCACCTATTTGGAATGTAATTCAGGAGTCTGCAAAAAGACCAACTTCCTCAGATCATATCTCTGCAAATATAGCACACAAAGATCTGAAATTCGGACTCGAGATTCGGCGCGATGTCTTCTCAAATGGGTTTTTTTTTAGCTTCTGAAACGTTGCAGAAAAAAGTTATAGCGAAAATGCCACGATGACCTGTTTGGAGCAGCGAAACCCTAGAATCCAAAGCTCTGATACCAAATCTTGTGAAACCAGCTCAAGAAAAGATAGAAAAGATAGATCAACGCCTTAGAATTCAGCCTCTTCGAGGGGCCAACCTCCTTTACATTACATAAATGAACAATTCTTGGATGATACAAATTGAAAAGACCTCCTTTCTATATATAAGAGTCTAAGGGTCATAACATAATTAGAGCTGACATAACAATAATAATGTAAGGGCACAATAATACCAATAGTGGGCTTCTATGGGGCACAATAGTAACAATATGGGCACTACGTGGGTACATCAATATAATAAGTGGGTTGTACTAATAACAATAAGGGGTTACACTAGTAGTATAGGGGCCTAACATTTAATCTTAGCCGTTGATTAGAGGCTTAGTCTCGGCCATTGATTCATCAACAAGAAAAGTATAAGAGAAGACTTGAGGATTATTTGGAGACACATGGGTAGATACTCAGTATCCCAAGGAAAATCGATTCTCAAAGAGAAGGAGATCGATTTCAGAGGGAGAGTTGCAGGGCGGAGGAAGAAGAGGGCATCAGCAGCAGTTAGTGACTGAGGAGGAGGTGACAAAAGGGCATTGAGAGACAACACAGAGGGAGACGCAACCCTCACGCATCCGGACGCAGAACCACGCAGAGTGACGCAGAAGTGGGAAAAGGTTCTCCAGGATGTTAGAAAGTTTTGTGGGGAAAGTCTTGGGTGTTTTCTTTTAGTTTCTCTGTAAATCATTCCTTGTAAAGCGATTGTTGCTGAAGATTAATGAAACCCTCATCTGCTACACCGGTTTTCCCACATTGGGTTTTTTTGGGGACAATTGTCCAAAAACAACTGTGTTGATGTGATTGGTTCTTGTGCATGTATATCGCTGTTATTTTCTTTGTGTAATTATGTGATATTTGCAATAGAATTTGTTTTAATGTTGCTGAAGGGATTTCGTAAATAACTTATTGTGAAGAATAAGTAGATGAAATAAATCAGTTGCTGCAGTAGAATTTCGGGTTAGAAATTTTCACATAGGCTTCTAGTACAACAAGTCATTAGAGAAATCGAGCAAATGAGCGTACCTAATCGTGGACCACAGGTGGGGACTTCATAATGGCCTGCTCTGCCATAATGGGCTTCAGGATGTGCCAATGTCTCCTGAACTCCCATGGGGTTGGGAAGGAGGGAAAACAAGAAACTCGTATGTCATCAAAAGGGATCCTAGAAGAAGGAAAAGACACCAGTCGAGAGGATTGGGTTTGACCCTTCAAACATGAGATGGAAATGTCAGTCACCCTGTATATGAATCTTTGATGGAGAACTATCCCAGGGTTATCATCCTTAGGGTAAGAAGGGGGTAAAGACTCATACATATTTAGGATGATACTATTTTGGTCATTGGGAAAACAAGAAGTGGGCTCGTCATTGTACTTGGGGAAAAACCATGATTTCTAGTTCTTTATAGGGGAAATCAACTCTTCATCAAAACGAGGGGGATGAACATCATCACAAACATCTATCTCCAGGGTAGGGGAAGAAAGCTCAAACATGGAGAAAAACTTTTTATTGATGGCATGGCCTAAGGAAGCATCCTCCTCAATTTCTTCTATATTAGAGTCATCATAATTTCCCACAATTTTGAAAGGCTCTTATTTTATTGAATCATTTTGGAACATAAAGAAAAAACCTTTCCAATCACTGTGAAGTGCTTCATAAGGACCAACATTCTTATTCGGAAGGGGTAGGGCATTTTCTTCTTCCCTAAGCTCATTCTTATGGTCTTGAGGAACCATGGGGTCTTCATTTCTATAATCATACCTAATTCCCCAATCAGCAACCCCAAAATCACTCGTAGATTCTCTGTTTATTTGACTATCCTGATCTTCCTCAGAATCCTCAAATTCTTCACTATATATTTGGTGTTGGTTAGAATGCCATTCAACCCCTTCTCTAGACAGGGAGGATTTTTCCTCCTTCATTTGTTCTCGAAGAATGATCTCCAAGGTATTTACTACATGATTTCGAATAAATGCCTCAAGAAGGTCATCGGTAGGATTCTCTTTATACATATTGTTCGTGTTACAGAGCCTTTCCGATTGCTGACAATAGTGGGTGAAAATCTCTTGAGAGTCATATGTGGCCATCAGTGTCCTACAAGACTTTTCATATTCCATCATCTATTCTTGCAGTGTCTGAGGGCTCTTGGGGTTGAGATCTTCCTCATCATCTTTAGGGGATATGCTTCCTAATTCATGAGTCTCTCTCTTGGCATTATTATTAAAGTATCCATCAATAAGAGGCCCTTCTTCAAACATAAAACCATATTCAATAACTTCCTTCTCTCGAAGGGCTATATCTAACATTTGGGATATGTCTTCATGAGATTGGGAACTCAACCCTTCACACAACAAGAACTCCGTAATCAACATTGATAGAGAAGGAATGCTTTTAGGTTTACATGATTCAAGCCAATCAATATTTGGGGCAATGGATAGGACAAACAATTCCATTTGGTCACAAGGTTGAGTTATATTTTGCTTTGAAAGGTACCTTATGAACCTTACCACATGGTTGGCTATGGAATGTGGATCTCCATCGAACATTGGCATATTCTTCGTGGATTTCGATGAAGGTCATCTTGGGGTCCCTGTCATATCTATGGCAGGAAATTATGTGGTCAACATGTTGTTGGGTCCTTAATCACATGGGAGTGGCCAGGGTGAATGAAATTGCCTTAACATGCTTGCTTCGCCCTGCAAGCATTGAATTTGAAGTTCAATGAAGAACTAGGGCTTTGTTCTTCTAATGGAGTCGCCAATAATGATATGTCAATATGTCATATAGGGAACAAAACACACGTTTTGTGTCCCAGACAACGTCGCCAAAATGTTACCACTCAAACTAGCAGGGGACCTAAAGGGGATCCCTAAAGGGAAAACGCTAGGCCAAGGGCAACAAATGGTGACTTAGCTCACAGTTGCCTTAGCTAAGGCTCCCTTCAATTTATGGACTTTCACCGATGGGAGGAGACCCGATATGTGTGGAGTCACTAATGAAGGATAAGTCAATGGATACGAGTGACCCGAATAATCCTTTCCCAGAATTTGAAGGATAAAGATTGCTTGCTTTGTAAGCAAGGTACTAGGTGATCTAGGTAAAGGAAGAGGGGATTTTTGGGGGGTGGGGGTAAGTGTATGTGAATAGACTTTGAAAGGAGCTTTCCACACCTTAAATCCTTGTTAAAGTTGGTATCTTGAATGGTTCTTGAAGAATAGTCCTCTGAAGGAGCAGGGCCACATGAGGCCAAGTGGACCCGGTCTAGGGTACAAGGAAAGTATGAAATAATCAATGATTTTCTTACCCTAGACAAGGTGTGAAGGATCAAAGAAGGTATTTCACTCAACTATGTTGTTTTGACCCTGGGAAGCGCTAGCCTTGTGGATGGCAATGAAAGTTTTGGTCTCGGATCTAGGGCTTGGCTTTTCTCCCAACCACACCGTCGGAATGTCTTCAGATCTGGAGGAGGGCTAGAAGAGAGGCCAACGCAAGAGACACTAGGTGATCAAACTTTTTCAATGGCTAAGTTGTGGGGAAATTGATGCCCTAGGCACCCAAATGTGGCTAGACTTGGGAGAAGGTGAAAGAATAGGGGTTTTGGTGACCATCGTTGGTAGATCAGTGCCTTAGTACTTGGGAGAATGGAGTCTATGTTGATTATGTGTAATATTTCTTGGTTTCCAGTCAAGAAGGCCTCAAAATTACTTCACAAACCCTCTAGGTTAAGTGAAAGCAATCTTGTAGGTTTTATACTTCAAATGTACAAGAGGAATGGCTTGTCAAGGTCAAATTTTAACTCTAGGAGATTTCAGTTATACTACAAAGGGCCAATGAATGAAGAGAATGTTATAATAGAGACAATCCCACAATATTAAGCAATAATTTACATGCAACAATTAGCCTTAAAACAACGAAAATCCCATCCAACATATATGCCAAAAGTAACAAAGAATAGCATCAAAATTTCGTACTTACATGTAGTAGAGTATATCCAATCATTCACAAATGACAATAAAGAAGCTCCAAGAGAAGATAAACCAATAACCATACATCAAAATTCATCCAGCTAAAAGTGCAAAATTCTCTAAAGAAGAGAGAGATCCAATTGAAAGTGATGATGAGAAATGATCTCACCTCACTTGTATTTATACACATCTAAGGAGTTCGAATTAGCCAACTTGGCCTACATAAGCCCCAAAAATAAAATAATGTGCTATTAATACAACCTTTTGGCTAAGTTGCACTGAAACGGATATGAGAACAGATACGGATACGGCACATAATCAATAAATAAATAAATAAATATATATATATATATATATATATATATATATATATTTTAAAAATAAAAATTTCATACTACCATTCATATTTCAGAATCTAGATTAGATATAAACTTTAAAGACTGAAAATAGTAAATACATAATCAATTATCATCTATGATGATAGAGTGAAATCAGACTTCTGTAAACTTATATGATATATGATATAGTCATATATCAGACTTCAAAAAAGACAAGATAAGCGCACTGTAACTACTTATCAGTCATCCCACAAGATTAGTCAAGCAAATTTGATGCCAAGAGCAAACTTCAAAGCACTAATTATATCAGACTGCTGCAATTATATATTAGACCTTCTAGATCTCGTATGTCAATCAAAAATATGACGAGGTCAGCCCATGAGATTGCTCATAATTCAAACACTAAATGCAAGGAAGAGAAGCAAATATATAGTTTGATGCTAAAGTTTAAACACATTAAAAGAGATGCCACTGTGAACAAGAAGCTAGACTGCTGTAGCCTACATCAGACCTCTGCAATTTTTGTATCAGACTACTAACAGTAAAGATTAGTCACCAAAACTTGTATAAAATGATAGCCAAATTCTTCACAATTATAAAGTGAGTGTTATGTGACTAATTTAGAGTATGTTTAGGGTTGTTACTATGGCTTCTTTTGATGATTAAGGTCTGTAATAAATGTTTGGCATAAGACAGTGAACAAATGGGTGACAGTGGATGAGAAATAAGGCTATACAACCTTGCAGCCCCATTTCAAATGACTGATGCATCAGTTGTAGAGTCAAAATACCAAAATTGTGACCACAGAATCACATATCAGTGGTGTTAGTATGATCTATCATGATTGATCATCATCAATTCAGCATATGCCATAATTTATAAACATTCAACATTGTCATCATCATTAACGATTATTATAATATTCATGATTCAAGTTTCAAGTTTCAACATATCATCAAGTTTTTGTTTCAAATTTCAAACAGCAAGTTATCAACATGACAAGTTACACTGACACCATCATTACCAAAATTAATAATGCATACTAATTACTACATAGTACAAAGTACAAAATGAACTATGACTGGCAATCTACTATCATTATTCATAATTCATATGGTTGTTCAAATTTTAAAACACCATCATAAATTATATTTACATATCATTAAATATGTCTTCATTCATGTCACTATAAGGTTCCACATCCTCTCTGGAAGTGGGACTAAGAACATTGCTGCCATGTCTCCTTGAAGATCCACCTATTGGTGACTCCGCATCAAACGAATTCATATGAGACATGGCATTCAATGTCATATCCAAGTTAGGCAACTCTGGTTCCACGTCCCATAATTTGGTGGGCCCAATTTTGTATTCATTTCTCTTGTGTGACAGAAGCTGAAGGTTTGAATGAACATAAACTAGTTCCTCAGCGTTCTTAGAGCCCAGTCCGTTTCGCCTCACTGAATGGATGAAGCCGTATCTACTCCAGTTCCTTTCTGCTGAAGAGGAACTAGTAACCTGTGACAAGATCTTGATGGCCAATTTTTGGATATGTAGAAGTGCCCCACCATAGAAGTTCCACCACTTAGTTGGACTTAATCTAGTCTTGTCCCGCATACACTCAATATCACAACCCCAACCCTTTGATCCCACAAAATGAGAAAACTGTGCATGAATCTGAACCCCAATTTCGGGATCTACAAAAAGCTTTCTAAAAGCATTTTTAAATCCTTATGCGACTTCTGGGTCTTTGTTTGGTATGCTTCTTTTTGGATCACGTAGAAACTCTGCAGCATAATATTTTGGATTCACTGGATAGGCTAAAAGGTGCAATGCGGTGGTCATCTTGTTCCACCTTTTGGTCAATATATCTTTTACTTCACTGTAAAAGAATTCATCTGGGTCATTCTCCTTGGCATTTATAACCAACCTTATCTTCTCTATTATGGAATCAATGCCCTCATACATCTCTCCCAAATTAGGCATATCTGTGTCAAATATATGGAGCAAATCCATAATTGGCTTAGTAAATGCCAAGAGGTACTCCACCCTATCCCACCATTCATCATCAACAACCAGCCGTTTCATTGCTTGTGTTCTATCAGATTGGGATTGCCTCCATTGATTCCAAAGAGAATTGCATACCATTGATTGTAATGCATCTCTCACCTGCATAAGCCTTGTTAAGACTATGATGTGAGAAACAAATCGAGTCTCGGCGACCTGTAGGTGTCAAATTGCCAATGTTTCAAATTTCAACAAATTAAAAATCATAATTTAATTGAATAACTATTATGATTCACGAATCATGACATTTGAGAATCTAATTTAGATATTTGAATTTAGAGTCAGAAATAAGAATTTATGAAATATTTAATAAACTTTAAAGTTTGAACTTTTAAACTATAGGTACCTTAAGGAGCTCTAACTTAGCAAATACCTTGTAGATGCCTTGGGACATGTGGTGGTTTGTGACAAAGGCTTGAATTTCTTTTGCCTCTTCCAAAATAGCTCGAATCCACTCAATCTGCTTCCAATCTTGCTCAACATGAGGTTCAATGAATGTACCGCACAAGGGGTCCAAAAAATGTGTTGATATTTGCTTTCAGTAATTAGGCTTGCTGCTCTACACACCGTTGCATTGTCAGTTATTACTTAGACAACATTTTCAGGCCTGACCAATTCAATTGCTTCAATCAAGATGTTAGCAATGCACTGAGAATCTTTCATTTACCCCTCACAATCCATTGCCTTCAAAAACATTACCCATGTGGGCTCTGAGCAATCACATTGATCAAAGGCCTATTTCTTTGATCTTTCCATCCATCAGAAATGATGGACACCCCTGAAATGAGCCATGAATCGTGAATGGGGCCTAATTTAGCCTCCAAATCTAACTGTTGAGCACTCAACAATGTGGTGCGTAACTTCTCATATCCATGGCTCTTGTACCCTCTTGGGGCTTCATTCAATGTTTTTACCATCTTTGCCTAGTAAGGAGATCACACAAGGTTAAATGGAAGACCATTTGCATAAATGCGTTGGGCTACAACTGCATCTGCTATCTCTCGAGCATCATTATTAAAATTCTTTTCAAGCAGTCCCAAATTTGACCACTTTGAACCAACAATTCCATGAGAATGAAGTGGAGGCTTTCATGAAGATGCTCCCAACCTTGTTGGGTGTTTTAAATGGGAGGCAGGATTTGCCTCATTTGCTTTAGCATCTGCCTCGTCTTGTTCTCTCTGATATTTTGCAATTTTTACCTTGCTTAAACCATTTCCATCTGTCCCATACTCTTTAGGTGGGCCATTGCATATTCGAACCCCATTGTTTTTTAACGCAAGCAAATGTGTTTTAACCCATGTGTATGATCCCTTATACTCCTTTTTACACTCACTGCAAACCCATGCCAATGATCCACCTCCTTGGATCTTCCCAACAGTAGATACATATTTCCAAAGTGGTGAATTTGGATCAACTTTAGGGGTTGATTCAATTTCTCGTGCCAGTTCCTCAGCCTCATGAATGGTTGAACTTGAAGTTGCCATGAATGATGATGATGATGATGTAAATGAAACTGAAAAAGAAATTTGACAAATATCATATATGTATTTAAAAAAAACAAGTTACAATTTACAAACTTAAAAAGTTAAAATTTAGAAATAAAGGAAGATCCATGAAGGCCTAAAGGCCAAGGCCCAAAACAAAGAATTTGGCGGATTCATACATCAAAGTTCAAATGGTGGCCAGAACATTCCACCGAACTAGAAAGAACTTAAGAAGGTCTTTTTGCTTACAAGATTAGCCTAGTATGACTAACTATAGTTAGAGGTCTAGTTACAACTATGAAAATGGTGACACAGTATGTAAAGTTGGCCTAGTTTAATTGGATTGGCGTATAGTTGACATGAAACGCTCTTGAGAAAGATACTTGAAGTTGATTTTGTAGTTCCTTACAAGCTATAATATAATATATGGCCTCATTTGGGGGCATAAGGAACCTTATTCAATTAGATTTGTTCGTAGTGTCCATTCAACTTTTATTCGAAATGGAAGATGTGTAATCATAAGTTGCCATTTCTCGAAAAGGGAAGTGACCCTCAAGCATAATTACAAGACTCACCAAATCGTCCAAGAAACAGGTAAATGTAGCCATTTCAAGCTAAAAATAAGCAGTTTTACTTGGGAAGTGAATACTCAAAATTCAAACAAGCTTTGGTGAGGTTGACCATGACTTTAGTGAATTTCTGGAAAGCCCATGAAGGTTCAATTTGGGACTGTAATAGTGTCTGTAACAGGTCATGGGGCATTTGATAGGCCTGGCTATTCCTGCCCATCCTCGACAGACATAAACTTTAAAGATGATCATATTTTGTCAAAAGTAAGCACACTCAAGATACCAGAATTAAATCCTTATGACCAATTTCAATTCACTAACAGTAATTATTAATTAATTACTAACATAGTCATATATTTATCTAATAATAAATATGCATCTTGGACGAATTTGAAGTTAACTTTTCTACTTCCTTGTTTGTCTAGATCTGAAATTCAAAGTTGCAAAAAATTCCTTTCTTTCAGCGAAATCTATTGAAGGAGATTGGTTTGATAGTTTTACTTGAAAGTAGTAAAACTGGTTTGGCATGTAGTCAACTGAAAATGAAACATGCCCCTTTTGATTTGTAAAGCCAAAGAGCAGGAAAGGCTCCACACTAGACAATATGTTTTATGTTTATCATCCCACCTTTCGGAGAAACGCAATGTCTACTTACTAGATAACGAGGTATCCATTTCACCAAAAGTCATCAAGTATTTAGTTAGTTTATCTGAAAGTATCTAAAGGACAAGCTATCGACGTACTAAATTCGTGTAGGCTATTGGGTTAAAGATGAAGAGAATATAGGATTACAGTAAAACATTTAATACTTACCAGACTTCACTCTCGAGTATCGATGACTCAAGCAGCACAGAGTCTGGACAGTCACAAAAGTTAAAACACTACAACGATGCTTCAATGGAAGCGAAACACCGCAGCGATGCTTCGACGACAGCAATGGCTTGGAGCCTCGGACAGAAGTTCAGAACATTGCACTATGCAGCGATATCTCTCGGCAACGATGACAGTAGAGTCCGGACAGTCAACTTCTCGACAGCGATGACAGTTGGCTATTGTTCCGCGGCGACACTTGTGACTTGTCTTTTAGGTTAGGGTAAACCGTAAAACTTTAAAAGTAATGTGTTAAAAAATGCAATCCAACTTTACCGTTCTCGACAAGCAAGGCGTGCCATTTACAAAAATGTTTTTGTTTTATGCCAAAACATATCACAATTTCACCCAAATGTATTGTTTTTTTTGTAAAAACGCCTGAAAAATGGCTGTAAAAAAAAGGGAAGTTTCCAAAAAAAATGGCATCAAATACGTTTTTTCGACGTTTTTATGCCGTTTAGTATTTAGATACGGATCCCAGAGGAAAACTGTGTTTTGGGTTTTCAGGTAGCCGTTTCCGGCAACTTAGCTTTTGGTGACAAGCCCACCAAACTAGCTCACAAATGAAAAAGTAAGCCTCAAGAGGTCAAAAAATAATCTATGCATGTCGTAAGGTCCTTTAAGAGGCCTAATGAGGTCCATGGGTGCCACAATGAAGAATAAGACCCTCAAAAGAAGTGGACAAGGAGTTGGCCCATTGTAATAACATGGGTGCTCCAAATGATTGTGGGGGCAAACAAGTGTCATCATGGGTATCCAAACAAATCGAAGATGCCTGTAGGTTGCCCGTAAGGGCTAGGATGATAATGTAGGAGATGCCACATCATTGTAGAACTTGGATCATCTACCAAGTTTATGGTGTAGATCTCGGGCTAACTGGGCATGATGGATCAGGTGCGTCCTCCTTGTCCAATAAGTGAACCACGAGCAATCTCTGAATGGTTGTGGGGATCCATGAAGTGCAATTTGTTGCTGTGGAGGCCCATGGTTCTCAATGCTTACCCTATATGTGCCAATGTAGCCCTTTGGAGGATTAGTACCCCGTATAGGGAGACCAAACCCCAAATGGAAACCATCTGCAATCTTGCATAAGATCCAATGCGTCCCATAGGGTTCCAATACAACAAGTCATTAGAAAAATTGAGCAAATGAGCTTACCTAATCATGGAACACAGGTGGGGAGTTCATAATGGCATGCCCTTCCATAATGGGCTTCGAGATGTGCCAATGTCTCCTAAACTCCCAACGGGGTTAACCAAGTACCCTATTAGGTGGATTCTGCTTCTAAAGGGGATAAGATAGTCAAGGTACATCCATCAAAAGGTGGTGGCACGTGGCAGATAGGTGAATGAGGAAGGGAATGAGAAGTGGCAGTCCTGGGTCACATGCTGGGGCACAAGGGTAGCTAATAAGAGGGAAGCCCACACTTGGGTTTATAAGGTGTAGGAGGGAGCAATCGTCGTAAATGAGGTGCCCCGACCTTGATTTTTCCACCCTTCTTGATGTGCCTTTTTCCCTTTTATGATTTTCTTTGATTGACTGCTCGAGGCTCAAGGGGTTAGAGCATGATGTATAAGATATGGCAGTGAATTCCCCTTTTTAAGGTGGGGCGATTCATCGCCCATGAGGGGTTGGGACAATCATGGGTTCCTATACGATGAAGAAGGCTCATAAAACTTGTTGGAACCAAGGTGATGGACATGATGATGGGGTAGAGGTCATGTATTGGCTTTTGCCCATGTGCTAAATGTTTTTGTCTCGACCATCTTTTGCAATTTGTGGTACTTTTCCTGTTGAATGTGGCCATATATGCTTTTAACTTTCTTTTTAGCTGCATCAACCTTCGGGCTTCATTCCAAGCCATGACCCAAGGTGTGGGCAAAGGGAAGGGGTGAGTTGACCCTATGTGGACTCGATGGAAGAATGTGGACCTAGGTGGGAGAAATGATGGATGGGGTAACGATGAATGGAAAGAGGGTAATATGAGTGGATAAGGGAGTGGGCCACGCAAATAAAATCAGGGTTTCCCGTGAAATACCATCCCTGGAACGAAATGGTTAGTAAAAGAGATCCCACAGGACTAGAATCCAAGGTTAATGCCTAAAAGGGGTTTAGGGGACAAAAGCACAGTACTCAATTTCAAAATGGCAAGGCATACCTTTAGATTCGGGAGGCCCACCTTCAAACATATGATCATGGCAGATGGGCGAGGGACCACCACATGGATGGCTCAGGTGGCGGAGAAAACGACACAATGAGCTAGCCGATTGCTGCAAGGTGTTGCTGGCTACCGACTGAGGACCATCTTGGAGAATTTTTTTCTCCCAAGGATATTATGCATAAAATGGTGGGTAACAAGCCCAATCTTGGTTCTAGGGAATTTAAGAGTTGAGTAAATCAAAGGTAGAAGCAAGCAATCTAGGAAACAAAGCTCATAGTAACAATGGAAGGTGAAGGTTAAAACATGAGATAACTCCAAATTTGTTTTATTCAATTTCATATAAGGTTTATATGTTTAACCTAAGTCAAAACTTAGGGGAATATGTTTATGACAAAAAATTGGAGAATTAAACGAACTAAAATCTAAGAATTGAAAGAAATTTTATAGGGAGAGAGATAGATTTGTAGGGAAACGATGTGGAATTGCAATACCAAACCAAAGTCATTAAAATACATACCTCTCGACCCTCATGTAGAAAAATTTGTGTGGGAGAACAAAATTAGAGAACCCAAAACACCCATACACAAAATGAAGAAAAATGCATGTGAGTGGAAAAGATACTCACAAATATGAAATATGTGTGTAGGGGGGAAGATAATAGAAGATGCACACCTATCCTAACAGATAATCCTTAGATGAGAAATGTGTAGAAGAACATGTGAGCATAAAACTTTCAATAGAAACCAAAGATGTCTAGACAACATATAAGATAAATATGCAACCCTAAGCTTCTTAGAAAAAAATCTAGACTCCTAGACAATGGAAGAAAACTTGACATGAATTGGTGATTATTTTGGAAGCATTCCATTTCTTGGCGTGGACAGACAAGGCCATCACAAAGACCTCTAATGTGCATCGTACTCATATGCAACTGCTAATTGCGAGTGGTAGTTGCTTTTTGAGTCAGAGGGAGAGACACATACATGTAAAACCTCAATGCACACAAGAACAATGTGCATACCCCAAGTACTTGACAATGAGTTTCTTAAAAAACGTGTGCACTAGCTATTCTTTAGGTAGATAGAATGTGTGTAGGTTCACATAGATGCAAAATTGGAGGCGCAAATAGGCTGTGTCAGACAATATTGTTTTGAAGAGGCAATTGACAACATATTTTTTTTCGAGGAAATATCTAGTAGATCCACCCAAAGGGGTCACATCTCATCGACTTATTAGCAGAGTCTAACCTTGAGGGTATTGGGGAGATCGATACCATGATTGCCCATTAGCGAGGTGCTTTTAGTGACGAGAGCTCAACCAATTGAACTAATCCTTGAGGTTGGTAATTGACAACATATATTTCAACATTCTTTAGAACTTTAACTTAGTAGTGAAGTAATTAATGTTTGTGTAGTAGTAAAGTTAGGAAGGAGGCCTTCATGTATGACATGAAAGTATTGGTGGTATTTAGTATTTACTAGGTGGCAAAGAAACCAGGATTGTGGCATTTCTTGTTCGTGTTCAGTATTGGCATATAATGGTCACACAAGAATTGTGGCCCGTGCAAGGACACAAAAGTTTGTCATTGCATGACTAAGCCCAAGGAAAGTATATCGATAGAAAGACAAAATTGCAGCTAGAGCAGGACACAAAATTTATGTGGAAGATCAAGGATGGTAAAGTATTACTCATAAGCAAATTTATTATGTGGGTGAAGGAAGATACGATTAAAGAATTTTTGGTGTACCAAATGCAACCTACTTGGGTAGGGTCTTTAACCTAGATCAATTCTCAGACAACGAGGGGTAATAGAAACAATGGCTAGTTAGACAAAGAGTAAAGGTTATATAACTTATTATGAATGATGCATCCGTTGCTTTTTGGGTAATAAGAAGCAAATATAAACTGATAGTTTCCTTCAAACGCGAGATTATTCACATGCATGTACATGGCAATTTCTTGTGCAAAGGAACTTGAGCGAACAGGTGGTGTTGTAGTAGACACAAACATAAAGTGTAACAAACATTTGTGGTACCAATTTCTATAAATTAGTTTTGGAGTAGCCTAGTGTACTTCTACTGATTAGTATTACTGATTGCACTTCCTAGTCTCATTGACCTGACCTGTTGCTCACTTGTTGACCTTATTAATATTGTCTTATCCTTATAATCGATACAACATAGGAATCTGCCCCACATTGTTTGGAATGGTTCCCTTATAGGTCCTGCTGTCACAGAAAGTGTCTAGGCAACGCGACAATGTTCAGAGTAAGGATTAGAGTGACAACGCTTACTCTGAGTAAGGGCTGTCACTCTAATCCTTACTCTGAGCGTTGTCGCGTTGCCTAGGCACTTTGTGCGACAAGAAGTCCCATATGAACTTGTGACATACATTGTAAACCATCCAGAGACAGATCAATGATTGATTGTGTATCTGTTGGCCCCAAGTGTGTGTGTGGGAAGAGGGCTAGGTCTTATCAGACACCTGAAATGGGATTTTGTGTTAAGAATTTGTATTGGGCATTGTTACCACAAAATCTAGTAGGTCTAGTGCAAAGCCTCAATAGGCAATCTAGGTCTTATGGCAACAAGAGATAAAGCACCGCTATAACCTCAATGGCTTCTCTCTATTTGTTGAGTGGTAGAATTTATCCCCACAAGAAAGGCTTCCCTATAAAGTTCACTGTTCAAAAAGTGTAGCGAAGGAGGTCCTTTTTGACTTGTGCCTTAGTAAAGATGACCAAAACAATCCTTCTTTTGCATGCACGAGTTCATAGAAATTAGGACGAGTCATGGAGCAGTTAACTCATGCGCAGGTGTTGGAGTGTCAGTCTTATTTCTCTCCAGGTGCAAGTTATTTTTGGAAAAGGACGAGTTAGTGAGCTTCAATTTCTAATTGAGGCAGGACGAGTTAGAAGAGTCAGTTTGACTCATTTAACAAATCAATGACAAGTCCGAGTTCTAAAATTAACTTGACAGATTTAGCATGATCAAAAAGATTATAAGGAGGACGAAGGCACCTTTGTAATTCATTCTTGTATGCACAGGTTGTGTGTGTGAGAGCTTGTTGCTAGGAGAGCGTATAAGGAGAAGCCTATACACAGGTCACTGGAGAGAAGTTCCTTGCAAAAGTGTGCTGAGATTTAGGGGTTAATTCCTAAAGAATAGAGGCCTGTTCAGTGCTAGGAAATAGGAGATTTCCAATAGGGTTGAGACTGCACAAGCAAGCAGGAGCTAGTTCAAGGTTATTTGCAGGGAGTTTCAGCCAATGATAAGTAGCAAGAACTAGTTTGTTTTTTCTATTGAAACAATATTGCCTTGTAAAAAAAATTGATTGCTCAGACTTTTCTCAATAAAATTCTACAGCTACCAGAGGGTTATCCCAGTTGGGTTTTCCCTAGAAAATATTGTGTTACTCTATTGTGTGACTGTGTTTTTAATTCTGTGTTTATTCCACTGCAAATTTTTTGTTGAGAAATTTTGGGTCTTGGTGGATCAAACCAATTTTTAGTTGGTTCATCAAGCAATTCCAGAATTTCAAGGAAATTCTAAATGGTAACAGAGTGAGGAACATAATAGAGACCAACACAGAGCAAAAGACACCAAGAGAAGAAGGACATCTGATCTGAGGTAGCCAGAATCTCCTAGGTGCATATCTGATGTGAAAGGAGGCCAAGTTTGATAACCTTCTTGTGTGTTTGGATAACCGAGGTAGGGAAAATGCTGGTGGGAGTTTAAAGGTAGAGTCTGTGTGTGTTTTGGGTTGGTAATTCTCTGTGACATGGCTGTGCTATTTTCTGCATGGTTCAGTGAAGGGTAAGTCCTCAATTATGTGCAAATCAAACCTAAGATTTGGGGCTGAGACACCTTTTGGAACAACGCAGAAGGCGGGGCTCAACGGAAGGGAATTGCATAGGTGAATGAAGGGATATTCGGTTGAGAAAAAGGATAGTACTATCGCTGCCATAGGGTGCTGTTAAATTTGGACAACTAGGTCCAAACTCCATGTTCTGATGCTCAGATTAAGAGGCTAATATTTTTGTTGGATTCCTCTTTCTGAGAGGTGTAAAATCCATATAAAATAAGTCTTAATCCGATGAGCAGAACTTATATTTTGAATTTATTATTCTTAATAAATTATATGTGCAAGGTCGGTCAGTTTTGTAATGTAGGCTCACATGCCCAACAGATGTGTCACACACCCTCATTGATGGATATATATACATGAAAAGTTGGAGAGAATTTCAATCACAACACAACTCACATCTTCCTCTCTCATCTTAGAGAGTACGAGCTACCTGGAGGACGAATTTCAGCCACACGTGAGAAGGACGAAGAGGACAGACCGTACGGATTTCCTGCTGCTAGGGTTTCACAGAAAGTTTGACCAGCGTTGACTTTGGTCAACGCTTGGTCCAATCAAGCTGAAAATTGGTGGAAGGTTCGATTTTTGAAGGCTGTACTAGCTGGCACAAATATCGAGGTCAAAGGGTTGACCGTTTTGCTGCTGCGTTGACTTTTAGCTTGCTGCCCCTGCATTGACTTTTCAGGACAGCGTTGACTTTTGTAGAATTGACTTGGGTTGACTCATCTATTGGTTGGAGGGTTGTTGTGACACATGCTGGGCTGACTGACCAAAGGAGACTTTGCTGGTTAAAGCATCCTGTTGACCGCCGAAACGAACACACACATTTTTACTGTTTCTGATTTGTCTTCTGTAAGATCCGCTTATATGTTCTATCTGCATTTTGCTTAACTATTTGTATTGCTGTGAGAAAAGTGAAATTGCTCTTAGCATAAAACATCTACAAAACTTTACATGGTATCAGAGCAGAGGTGAAGGCAAACTCTATCTATAGCAATCATCATCGAAGGAAATGGGTTCCAGGGAGAATGACAAGCTAACTAGTCTTGAATTCAGGGAGAATGACAAGCTGACTGGAAGTGATGACTTCCATGCCTGGAAGATGTTATTAGATCTCAAATTGGAAGATCATGATCTCCTAGATCATGTGACAGGGAAGATTCAAGAACCTCCATAAAATGCCTCTACTACTGTTAGAACCAAGTATAAGAAGGGAGAAATCAGAGCAAAGCTGCTGATCAGGGAATCCATAAATAAGAGTCTGGTTGCCTACATATCTGAACTAGGCACATCCAAGGAGATGTATGACAAACTGACACTTATGTTCCGAGTAAACAATGTGAACCAAGTGCTATTCCTCAAGAAAAAGTTGAAGAATATGAAGAAGGGCCGAGACGAGTCTATTCAAACTTTCTTTATAAAGTTGACCGAAACTAGGAACAATCTGCTAGCTATTGGGGAGACAATAGCTGATTGTGAGATGGTTCTCACCGCACTTGGAGGACTTCCATATGAATGGCAAGTATTCACAACTACCATTCTCAACAATAATACCATTCCTAACTTTGATGAGCTTCTGTCTAGATGTATGCAAGAAGAAACAAGGATGAAGGAATTTGATAATGAAAGAAATGCTGCCTATGTTGCTCATTCCCGAAAGAAGAACTCTGGTGGTACTAAGGACAAAAGAAGGACTAAGACTCAAGAGAAGAAGGGTAAATGTTTCACCTGCCATAGGACTGGACACTATGCTAGAGAATGCCCCTTCAAGAAGGATTCTCCCGAAAGTGACGATAACAACAACAACCGAAGGAATGGGAATCAAAGAAATGACAAATCCAAAGGAAAGAGGAAGGCTCACTTTGGAGGAAACAATCAACCTTCTAAAAGGACCAGAAATACCAGGTATGAGGAGTCTAATGTTGTTGATAAAAGAAATGAGTATATTCTAGTATCTGCTCTCTCAGCTGCACCTCCGCCCGACACTATGGATGTCTGGCTAATCGATAGTGGTGCCTCAAGACACATCACCGGATTCAAGGAAGCACTTTTTGACATGGTTGAAAGGGATACTAATCTAGAAATTATCCTTGGGGATAATGCCACTTATCCTGTGAAAGGGACCGGGACTGTGACCCTCCACTTGTCTCAAGGACAAGTCCTCCGTCTACAAGATGTACTCTATGTACCCAAATTGAAGAAGAACCTTGTGTCTGTATTTGCCATGGAAGACAAAGGATTCAATGTAACTTTCTCTGATGGAAAGGTACTCATGTGGAAGAAGAGCTTCAAGGAAGCTATCTCAATTAGTTTTAGAGTTGGTACACTCTACCAGGTTGGAGGGAGTCCGTTGGGAGCTATGACTTGTGATACTATCTGTCAAACCGAACTATCGCACCGAATATTTGGACACCTTCATTACAAGGCTCTTCCCGAAGCAAGGAAGGTGGTGACAGGGATGCCTGATTTTGGAAATAATCATGAAGGTGTATGCAAGGGCTGTGCTGAAGGAAAACATACAAGGGGACCTTTCCCCTCAAGTGTCACAAAGACATCTGAGATATTGCAACTGGTCCATTCTGATCTTTCCGGTATGTTGCCTGTAACATCCCTGGGGGGATATTCTTACTATATGACATTTACTGATGACTTCTCTCGCAAAACCTGGATATACTTCTTGAATAAGAAGGATGAGGCTTTCATATGGTTCCATACTTTCAAAGCCTTGGTGGAAAATATGACCGGAAAGAAGATCAAGATTTTGAGGACTGACAATGGCACTGAATATGAGTCAAATGAGTTCAAAGACTTTTGCAGAGAAGCTGGCATTAAGAGGGAGACTACCACTA
Source organism: Pinus taeda (assembly GCA_000404065.3). NCBI lineage: Eukaryota > Viridiplantae > Streptophyta > Pinopsida > Pinales > Pinaceae > Pinus > Pinus taeda. Next base: position 32,212 of record APFE030748755.1, read on the forward strand.
CATATACTCCTGAGCAGAATGGTGTTGCTGAACGCAAGAATAGGACTATTGTGGAAGTTGCCCGTGCCATGCTATGTGACCAGGGTCTACCAAAGTTTCTGTGGGGAGAAGCTGCAAATACTGCTGTGTACATTCAAAACCGATGCCCTCATTCCGCTTTGGACTCCAAAACTCCTGAAGAGGTTTTCTCTGGTAAGAAACCTGATGTCTCACATTTTAGAATTTTGGATGTCCTGTCTATTTTCATGTGCCGAAAGAAAAGAGAAGTAAGTTGGATGCTACTGGGAAGAAAGGAATGTTTGTGGGCTAC
>APFE030748756.1:2310-25324 GCA_000404065.3 Pinus taeda
GGCAAATCAAAAACTCAAAAAGGGCCTAGAGATCCCTCTCTCCTTAGGGCAAATAAATCTGCAACAAGATCGGTGAGTAGGGCTGAAATCGGCAGTATGCTTGATGAATTTAAGACTGACATCCTAGGGAATCTTAGTGAAAAACTAGATACCCTTAAGATCCATAATAAACAGAAAGCAGAAACTGAGGCCTTAGCCATCTTTTGTTCAAAGTGTAGAAAAAAACATGCTCTAAGGGAATGTCCCCTGGAAGCACAAGTTGTGGAAACATGTGTAATTTGCTCAGAAACTCATGAGACCAAGGATTGTCCTTCAATTCCTGGCCTCAAAGAAGTCTTTCAAGAAGATCCAAGTACGCTTGAATCTCTTTCTTTTATTGCAAGGAGACCTTGGCAAGGACAACAGAATCAAGGGTTTTACAACTCTATGAATTCTCAATCCCAACCAAATTGGAATCCTTGGCAACAACCTTGGCCTCAAACTCAAAATGCTTTTCAAGCATGGTTGCAAAGCATGCAAAATCCTTATGGGAGATTTGCCCAATTCTATCAATATCCTCCATCCTTTCAGAATCAGCAAGCCCCCCAATTTCCAAATCAAAATCAACAACTATCATTGCCATACCCTCAACAACAACAACCACCTCCACAAAATCAAAATTCTCAACTCTCCCAGCAGAAGTCAAATCAACTTCCCTCTCAGCCATTACCCAATCCAAATAATAGGAACCCTCAAAATGCTTACATGATGGAAGGTCAACCATTCCCTACCTATATGGTTGTTCCTCTAAATGAAATACAACTCAGATCAGGTAGAATCCTAGATCAACCTTCTACAAGTGTTCAACAACCAAGCATTTCCGAGGAAGAATCTCTCAAAGTCAATAAGGGTTCTAAAGTATCCCTTCAAAACCCAAACATTCAAGAAAAAGAAAAAGAATCAACTCCCCTAGTTGAGCAACCTACATCTTCAACTACACCTCCTTTTTCTGAAAGATTACAAATTGACAAAGGAGTGGAGAAGCAAATTTGGTTGCCTGACTATAGTTTTCTAGATGAATTGAAAAATGTCTGTATCAAGATCCCCTTGTTACAAGCCATTAAGGAAATTCCCATTCTAGCAAAGACAATAAAGGAGTTGAGTTTGAAGAAAACAGGAAAAAGAACCAAAGATACCAAAAGGATACATCTAGTTGGAAAATTGCAGACATAATGATGGGTAAGATTACCATGCAAAAATATGTGGATCATCGTAGCCCTATTGTCAAAACTCATATTAATGGGGTTCAAATCCCAAATACTTTGATTGACTTAGGAACCGCGATCAACATTATGAGTAGACAGACCATGGATAAGTTAAAGCTTCCTAACCTTCTCTTTACACCTACTTTGCTGCAACTTGCAGATCGATCAATCATTAAACCTGATGGTGTATTGGAAGACATTCCAGTCTCTCTAGACTCTTGGGAATATCCAGTTGATTTTATGATTTTAACTCCCAAGAACAATCTAGGAGGACATCCTCTTATCTTAGGAAGAGCTTGGCTAGCAACAGCTGATGCCTTCATCAGTTGTAGGTCTGGGGACATGTATATATCAGATGGTAATTCTACCAAGAAATTCAACTTGTATCCTCCAGCAAAGGCAATAACAGAAATAGGAGAAGATGAGTGGGTTAATGATGAAGATACTATTCAACCTGTTCTAACCATCTCTGAAATTAGTGAGGATAGCCAAATTCTAAATACATTAGAAAATTTTGAAGCACCTTTAGAATATGACTCTACACAATTTCAGTTAGATGCAGACATTGAATATCTCTCCTCTAGACAAATGTCTCTCTTCTCAATGGAAGAGTTTGGTAATTCTACAGTTGAAATCTTCCCAGGAAAAACATTGAACATTAACAAAAACCTGGGAAGACCACAACAGGAAGAATTAACTAAACTGTTGCAAAAACATTCCACTGCCTTTGCATGGGAATACACTGACATAAAAGGAATCGATCCTAAGACTTGTATTCATCACATCTATATTGAAGAAAACAGCAGACCTATTAGGCAACCACAAAGAAGGATGAATCCAAACCTTAGGGAAATCGTGAAAGAAGAACTCCAGAAATTGCTCAAAGTAAACTTCATTTACCCCATTTCAGATAGCCAATGGGTTTCTCCCTTGGTTATAGTGCCCAAAAAGAATGGTAAATGGAGAGTTTGCATTGATTATCGAGAATTGAACAAGGCAACCTTAAAGGATCATTTCCCTCTACCTTTTATTGATCAGGTACTAGACACTTTAGCAGGTAATTGTGAAGTGTGTGCGTTTCAAAGATCTGTGTGCGCCAATCCCATATGCTCTATTTTCATTCTTGAGAACAGTGAGTAAATATTCCTATTGCAGCGCAGCGGAAGATTGAGTGGGCCATAACTCACAGGTCCAGGATCTTGGTTTTTAAAGAAAATGGGATTTGGGCAATCCCCAAATTCTCAGTTTCATCAGGTGGTATCAGAGCAGTAAGATTCTGCGGAAAGAGGTACAGTTGTGTTAAAGATGGAGAGTTATGGTCTTGCTATTGTGCAGATGGCAGCAGAGGAAGGTGAGAAGATTGCAATAGCCTAGAGCGGTTACCAAAAGACCAAGGCTAGAGGAGAGCTTGGTGAGGTAAGAGGCAGCAAGGAGGACTTGCTATTGCAGAGGTTGATTGCAGCTCACAAGTTGAAGATATTACGAAGACCAGAAGCATATGACCAGGAGGTCATAAATTTTTGTGCCTCGGGAGTCTGATGCGGGAGCAACCAGCAGCAAAACAAGCAAACTAAACCACAGGATCAGAACAAAAGAAAAGCCTGTTTTAAAGCAGAAAAGCAAATTTAAATTGGATTTAAAGCAGCTGTTAACAGCCATGCATGCTTTTGGAGAGCTTTCGTTGGAGGAAAGCAGGGGAGGATAGGATCGATCCTTCCTAAGACTTCCTATATCAATGTAATGTGATGGGTGTAAGAGATATCTGTTTGTGAGGAATTTTGTGAGTGTCAAAATGTAGCCAAGTGTGAGCTCTATTCTAACGCTGAAATGCCTTACCTGTAACCGTACTGTGTTATTCATATTATAGTATATGTGTGTTGTGTTAATGGCGTGTCTGTGTTAATATGTGTTTTGATTGAATTTTATGCCATATATATAAATATCTGTGTATTATATTTCTGTGCGGCCACATATAAAATTGTTTGGTATTGTTAATTCACGGGACTGTATGCGCATATAATAATTGCTCTATGATTATATGGACAGCGCATTGATTTGGACAGCGTATAATAATTGCTCTGGAACCCCTTGAGCGTGGTATGGCGGTGGATTAATTCTGAGCAACGTATTTTTCAATTGATGGATTCCATACGATTATTACAGGTTTATAAGGAACTGTCGTTGATACGATTCATGCGGTTGAAGACCCGCGTATTCACCTGAATTTGAAGTGTGTTTATAGGGCCAACTGTATTTATTTTAATTCCATATTTGTATGCCTCAATGATGATGATCCTTACGTACGGCTGCTATATGTGTTGCTAAACTTTATGATGTTAATATTGAACTGGTGGAAGATCAAGATTTTTAAAGAATTTGGGATTTTGGGCAACCCCCGAATTCTCATTTTCATCATGAGCTTTGAGAGTCGTGGACCTCCAACCATAAAAAGCATTGATTGCCACACCATGGGCCTCTTCAACACCACCACATGCTTCATGCCACAGTTATACAGAGATAATGATGCACTTAGACCACATTGCCCAAACGGCTACACATTGCACCCAACACTTGGTAGTTGATTCAGCACCCAAAGGAGGTTTTTCCTGTCTTAGGGGCACATGGGAGGGCAAGTGTCATCTTCTAGCCCTCATTGATGGAGCATCGACTTGATCTTGAGCCATTTGAGACCCATGAGACCTATTTGGAGCCCACAAACGCAAATTGGGGTGTCGAGATGTTTTGCAGCATTTGGAGGGCACCCCCCTCATATTCATTATTTTTGGGTCCCTCACTCTCATCCTTAGCACGAGGTCTCAACGATACTCTTCTAGGCCTCCGGGTCAGCCTAGTGTGGCCCTAAGAAGACTTATTCAATTTGTTTTACGAGCTACCATGGTTGGCTTGTAACCATGTGTGGGTTACTAGACATTTTAGGTATTGGAGGGGTATTTTCTTTTCATTTTTGAATTCTTAGATCATGTAAAAATAGATGAGGCCTAGCCTCATTCTATCAATCACAATTGGGATTTTGATCTCTCATTAGAGAATTTCGGACCTGCAATTAGAGAATGAATTTGGACAAATTTGATGCATTTTGATGTCTGGAAATTTTCGCTATCTCTCTTGGAGCTTTCTCTTTGGCATTCTTGTGGATGGATATATTCTTCATGATTTGTAAGTGCTATTTAATGTTATATCTCTGATTTAGTGAATGTCTAATGCATGGAATATTGTCTTACGGTCATTAATGTGCCTTAATTAATGAAATTTTGTTAGAACATTGAAGCTATTGGATATTTTGCATGTATTATTCATGGATAATGAATGAGTGAATGATCCTAGTGGTTATGTTTCATTTTGCATCCTTAAGACTCCAATAATAATTTCCATCAAAGTATAAATATCTAGAAGTGTTGTGTAGTTGCTTCATTAGGGCTAACGACGTTGCTTCTAAGTCTCCTTGAAGAGCGAGTTGCCAAATCAAGGTCATCTTTGACTCCAATTCTCCCAACTGTTAGGCATTGGTCTCAAATCTTTGGTGATCAATCTTAACTCAATGAGCCATCTTTCTTTTCTCCTCTTTCTCACTTCTTTTCCTCATCCCTTTAAAGATAAGGAGGCCTCTCTAGGGCTTGGTGTGAATTCCAATACAACAGTGTGTTTTGAATTTTGTCTGACAAGACTCTTCATTAGTGTCTCCTCTAAGCATCCACAAGTTTTGAACGAATTTTGACAGTGGAATCTCCATAAAATTGATGCCCTAGCCTTCACATCAAGTGGGAACACTAGAAGCTAATCCTTCAACTTGCGGATTTCTTCAAGGCTTGTTCTTTAATACTTGTTGAAGTATACCATTCATAGCCTTATCTCTTGTCTACCTTGACCTTGGATGAACTCATATATCATCAAATATCTCAACACTAGGTCTCGTGTAGTCTTCCTTTCAAGGGGTTTTTCTTGGAAAGTCTTCCTAGCTTCTCCCAAATCTCACACTTTCGTTGAACCTTTCCATTAAATGAGCCAACGTGCCTCACTTGAAATATATCCTCGATACATCTATCACAAGTGAGGGATACTGGTACTCCTCCCGTTGGTGAAAATCCGAGAAAGAGAGCCTAATCAGTATCAATGTAATAATGTATCTTTAGTAAAGCATTGGAATAATATTGTCTATCTCACTAGTAGTAAGCTAAATGATCACTCACATCCTTTACACAAGCATCTGAGCAGCGGTTGTCCATCCAGTTACTTGGCATCTAATTTGTAAATAGGCGAGAATTTGACTCCATAAAGCACTGGTCTCAAATTCCAATTTAATATAATCCTTAAGTCTTGCTTAAATTAACCAAGCGGCTAGGCCACTCGACTATGTCTCCCAGATAGGTTGGTTCCTACTTGTCTCTCATCTTATTTCTATAAGGACTACACTCCATAGCCTGGTGTTGGGAGACAGCGAAAATAGAGTGGGCAAGGATTAGGGTGACAGCCCCCGCCCTAAGCAGTTGTCGCGGTGACTGTACAATCTAGGCGACAACATTTTTTGGCGCAGTTGTCGGGGATGAGTTTCCTTGTTCTCAAGGTATACGACATTCTATCATCTTGTGATCTTTCATCCTTCATTCATTGTCCCGCCAATGCCACAACATTTTTTGGCGCCGTTGTCGGGGACCAATTTATTGGACCTTGGTGTTAACAACATCCTCACTTGATCTTCATAATCCTCTAGACCATTTTCATCTCCTTGATCCGTCAGACACCGCATTCGTCTTTGATATCTCACTAATCTTCTTATCACCTTATTCACGTCTCTATTTGCACTTTAGCACCTGGACATTTGGGTTAGTTTCCTGTTTGGGCGGCGACTCCACTTCTTCCATTTTCTGAAAGAATTTCTGCTAGAAGCCTTCTACTTGTAGAATCCTTGCTTATCTTAGACATGGACCTCTCACTAATATCCATTTACTCCCAAGTGAGCAAGTCATCATGAATGACTTGCTTGCCCCTCATAATTTCACTAACATTCAGGGTTATCCCCATGATATTCCAAAAAAAGCCATTGATAATTTACCTTCTTTTCAAGGCAATGGTGCAATTAATGCCAATGATCATTTCAAGAAATTTAATCTTTGTATAGCTAAGTGGTGCAGCAATACTAACTATAATCATGAAGACATTAAGATGCGTCTCTTTTTTATTTCCTTGGAAGATAATGTTATGGATTGGTTTCAATATTTTCCTAATGATTCTTTTGATTCTTTGCAAGTTATAATCAAGGCCTTTGTCAATGAATATGGAGATAAGTGGGATGAAAAGGTTTTACTTCACACTATTTACAGTTTGAAAAAGAGTGAAGATGAAATGGTTAAAGAATTTAATAGGAGGTTCAATGGCATTATAAGAGAATTATCTCAAGATTACAAGACTCCTGACAAACTTTTCTTACACCATTACATTGATGCATTTGACGCTAGCACTTATTACGAATTGATGCACGGGAAGCCCGCTAATGTAAGGGTTTCTCAAACTTTAGCTGAGGAATTAGAAAGTGACAAGAAAGAATCTAGGAAGTTTGGGATTCCAAATATAAAAGAAGAGGAAAATGATCATGTTAAGGAACTAGCACAAAGCATTAAAAGAATGCAAGATGAGCATAAAAATCAGGTCATTGTCATGCAAAATTACCTAGTTAATATGAAGGAGTCTCAAGAGAATGAGTTGCAAGATAATAATGATCAATCTTGGCCATATTATAGTACTTGTGAAAGTTTTCATGATGAATCTACTAGTGCTTTTGCAAGGGGAATCCTGCGTAGTGGCATTACTGGGACTAGTAGCCAGATTAATAATTTTGACAATGAAAAGGAAAATGATAACCAACTTGTTAAGGAATTAATTCAAATGATCAAAGATATGCAATCGAGTCAAGCAAGATTAATAGCAGATCACGCCAAAGAAATAAGTTCTATCGAGAACAGGTTACAGGCAATGGAAGTTACTCAATATAATCAAAGGATCAATTTTCAAAACATGACAGATACCATAGAGGAGGAGCATGTTGAGGAACTGGAAATCATGCAAACTAATCATTCTAATCAGATGACCACCATGCAAGACCATTTGATCACCATGGAGGAGTTCAGTGCTATCAAGCATGAACATTTCAGCCAAAATGAATGCTATTGAGGATAGGCACTCGAACTCGATTGAGACCATGAAGGACAGTCACACACAGGAAATCAACGCCTTGGAAGCTATGTATTTCACTCTTCAAGACAGATTCGTGAATACAAAAATTGATCAAGCAAAATTAATAATGAGACATACCAAGGAAATGAGTTCCATGCAAAAGAGGTTGGAAGAAATGGAAAAATTATAAAAGATGGAAAGGTTGCAGATACATGAATTTCAACATGGATCAATGATGAAAGGAACAAAGTATTTTCAACAAATCATAAGCCTCCCAGTCTGCCAGAACGGTTCTCATCTCACTACAAAGAGGTATATTCAGAATAAGGTTGGGCGTAATTCAGGCTCTTCAGATCTTTCATCCGAACATACTCAAGATCAAGACAAGAAATCTACAAGGGTCTCGCTATTGATATCATGGCCCACCAGGAACAAAAGTAAAAGGCAAAAGAAGAGAAGAAAGAAGCTTGATGCATCTGATGGTCGAGAGCAGCTCATTCGAATAAGACAGAGTCCCACAATATGCAGGATCGAGCATGGCACATCAAAGAAGCAGCCTCAAGACCTACCAGATTGATGGCAGATGCTCAGTATTCACTATGTTGAAAACATCTGGTGTCATGGGGCATCTTTTGTATAGTATCTCTAACCCTACTCCTTTTCATTTATGTCATTAGCTAGTTTTTCTTCACGCATTTATATTATGTCTTTCATATTTCAGTTTTGTTAGAATAGATTTTTTTATTCTAGCAAGATTTATTATATATGCATGACGATTTCAATTTTGAATGGATGTCTATTTGATAGACTTTTGTTTTCTTGGATGCGGGATTCTTGGGTTCTCACGTTACTTCATGGAAGCAACAAGTCCCTATATGGAGCCGGATGTTGCACTCAAATTGTCAAAGATCTAAGGAAGCGGAAGTACCAAAATTTTTTCAACTGGATCGGATCACCTATCAGCAGTCCATGTGTCATGGTCACCCCATTTTACAAGCTATATGGTGTAAATGGTCCTAGTAAGACCTTGAATATATGTGATAACCTAGGTAATCCTATGACTTCGGCGACAATTGGTTTTTTAAAATGCTAATTATCTGTGTTTCTAAACACAGCTAATCAAAAGAGTTTTTTTCCCTCCAGCGTAAACCCCTAAAGCTAGGGTGAAATTTATTTTCGAAATCTAAGGTGATTCCTTGTTGAGAAATCTAGGGCATCGACATTCAATGATTTCTCTTCTATTAATAACTGCTTGCGAGTGCTTTTTCTTGAAATTTCTAAGTCTAACACATCAGAAATCCCTACTGCATTATCTGGTTTATTTTCTCCTACTTGTTCTTTTCATTAACAAGTTATTTATAAATATAAATACCGAAAATAAACACAAATGCAGCCTTAAGACATATATCGATCAGCAACTGAAATAACTGATACAATCACACAAGGGACACCGTTATATTTGGACAATCGTCCCCGGAAAAACCCAATGCGGGAAAACTGGCACAGCAGATATGAGGGTTTTATTATTATGTAGTTTCTAAATACAACTAGGGCGCCAGAAATGGCTCACCCAACAGAGAATGTCCTCGTCAATAATACCTCTCCTCGGAGACAGATATTTCGGCTAATCAATCACCGGATGAATGATCCCACTGCAACTACAGCAACTCCTTAGCTGGACAGTGAAATCTTCTCCACTGCTCTGCATCACTCTGATAGGGACTGTGTCACCCTTCCCAACTCATCAGCACTCAGTCTGCCCACGAAAATCACCCAGCGCTGCCTCTTGGCGCTGCATTAGCTCTGCTAGCCTCTACGCAGCTATTGATGCCTCTATGTTAGCCTCTTGGCTCTCTGCGTCAGCCTTCTGACCCTCTACGTCACCCACGCTAGCCTCCTTAGCCTCTACGTAAGTCCCAGTTGCCTCTGCATCAGCCTTCCCAAACACTTCATTGCCTCTCTGGCACTATCTCTACCTCTCTGCTATATATTCTCGGCCTCGTGTTGAACTACCCCTCGCTGCAACAGATCACTGGTTTGATTCTCTTAGCAAAACCCCGCTCCAGAAAATCGAACTAACTAATCAATTTTGATGTGTCTCCAACAGACGCTCAAGCCTCCTCTTATACTTTTCATGTTGAGTGTTCAACGGCCGAGATAAAGTCCCTAATCAATGGCTAAGATTAGATTTGGCTTGATCCTCATCATTTAGAACATTCTCACCCAATTTTATATTAATACCCATTAATATTTTAATTTTCCTAAGTTTAGACTTAGGAACCCCATTAAAAATATTAATTATTTTAATATCTCTCCAACCGGGTGGAATTTCCCCAAACGATTTTTGGGTTTTGGAGATCTTATGTGCCTTAGCCTCTCCTCCAATTTTCATGGTTAAAGCACATCCGATGCTACCACAAATCAACACTTTTTACTTCTTAGATTAGGATCTTCTTTTACTTATATTATTATAGTATTTTGGAGTAGCATGATCATGCTACTCCAAAAAACTACCACAAAAGCTTAAAATCTAATATTATAGTATTATTCTTCATCAAACAGTGACCAATGCATAAACCATAAAGAGACAACAGACACAGAATATAGGCTATCAGCCAGGGCCAAAGCCTCTCTTTCTTGAGAGGAAAACCCGAACAGATTCTTCTTATTATAGAGATTCCAATTGACGAATACCAAGACCAAGACCCTAGACTTTTTTGCCACTCCAAGACCAAGTCACAAACCTTCCTTGATGAAATCCTTCTTGAAGCAAACTTGCTTCTCTTTCCTCCTCCTATGGTCAACGCAAGTCAAATTGTTTGCACTACTGCAATTTCTGTTTCATCCACGAATCTGTAACCTCGGCTTATCCTATACCCTTGCAATTCTCACGTATGAGATGTTTGGAGGTATCTTCCTTCTTCGCTTGACTAGGAGACTGTCCTTCCCCAATTCAACTAGAGGATACACTTGTTATTTTCCCAAATCTATCTTCTTATGATAACTGAAATACCTCGGCCTTGTCTGCAATAGATGACAGCAGATCCTTACACGTGTGGAGTGTATTTTAGCCCAAAACAGACCCAAGAAGACTTCGCTCTTCCTTCTTTCTTCAAGCTGACTAGAAGACTTCCTTTCGCTGACCTTCGCACCACTTTCTATTTCAGACCTTGACCGAAATTCATCACAGAAAATGTGTTTTTGAAATAAGGTTGAGCTGCCCTATTTATAGTTGTTGCCCATGCTAATTAGCCAACATGACATGTAGGTGAGCCGAGTCAACCGACGTATCTTTCGGTGAAGATATTATTATCCTTCTTGAAGTCAACTTGTACGAGAGGTCTTGTGCTTGTCCGGGAGGGATTTCGTACTTTATTTAATGACAAACAAAATGTAACATGCCCAAGAAGGGTCCTTCATACATGACATTGACTCAATTTGACTTTTATGACTAGATGACAAATCCTAAAGGCTCACAATGGGAGCCATTACTAAAAATAAAATTCCTTGCTCATGAAACCCATGAGACAAGCATTTCAATAACAATTTTAATTTTCTTCTTTCCATCAATTACATATGCCATTATGAAGACCAAACCTAGTTAAACTTTTCAATAGTCTTATTGTTTTTAGTCGAGTCTAATGTAAAAGTGACTATGGAATAATATAAGCTAGTTGGTTTAATTATTGTATTACAAATCACTTGATCTACAAGATTATATTGTGTAGCAGATGAGTTATGTGTCTTGAGGGTCTAAGCCAAATGTGTATTTCCCCTTTGAGGGTTGAAAATGTAAAATCTTATTTATTAGAGAGTGGAAAAATAATTAAATACCCTAATGTGTAAATTAATTAATTTTCTGACTAAATAAAATTAAATCCTAAGCCAAAAAATCAATTAATTAGAGTCAAGTTGTCTTAGGAAAACTAATTCTCTGAGTGGAAAATTTCGTGGGTCTTAAAGGAATCATTTTTTAAAGGTTCTCCACCAAGGGAATATTGTATTTTTCAAGAAAATTTGAACCCTTGGACCTTCATGGTTAAGTCAAAGTCAATTTTTTTAAGAAATTAGCTCAAAATAACTACTTTTTAACTAATTAAAATGGAATTAAATGATAAATTCGAATATTCTTCAAAAATAAAAGATCAAAGGCCAAGACTAAAAGATCCTTAAGTGTTTATCAACGGTCAAGATTATTTTGACATGGATCAAAGAAACTAGACGTTATTTTTCCACTTGGAGGATTTATCTATAAATTAGAGAATGAGTTGAGTCTCTAGTCATCTTGATCTCTAGCAACTTTGTAACTATTGTCCCGCCATGAAGTATTTTTTCAATCATAATAAAGACTCTGGGATGCAATTCAAGGTGTTCTTGCTTATTGATTTGTGGTATGTCCTGACTAAGGGCATTTCTATGTTGTGTTGGACATTTGTAAGATTTGGTTTTTCATTAGATGGTAATAAAACCATGCTATTGATAGTTTTGGCCTCATCTAACGTGGTTTGATTCCCCATGTGATCTAACAAGTTATTTTTGAGAAATTCATAGTGCTTGCAGGTACTTCAGTCCTTGGCCTCATACTTCACAAACTTGGCCAAGAATTATTGTTCCTTGGATTCCAAATATTTATATGGTTGATCAAATATTTGTTAAGGCTATAGTATACATTGAGGCTCCTAAATTATTTTTTAGACATTCTTCAAGGGAAAAAAACTCCATACAAATATTTTTCTCACAAATTTAAAATTTTTAAAACCCTTATATATTTGTAGATCTTGTCAATAATTTTGTAAATTTTAATTCTAAATTATTTCTCTAACTTAGGTTGGGGTTTTGAGATTTTGTATATATTTGGGGCTTTTGGGTATTAATATTTTCGTTTGTGCGAGTGAAATTCAAATTAGTCATAAAAGAGTTGTTGGGGTTTTGAGCTAGATCTAGGCCCTTGAGGTTAACATCTAGTCTCTATTTTATTTACAAGGCCAACATCAAGAGATTTTCATAGAAATTCAGCCAATTTGAAGATATAAAGTGGAATAAAAAAATTGTGAAGGGATTTTTCTTACCTCTTATTCTACCAAAGATCATCTATTTGAAATATATATATATATATATATATATATATATATATATATTAAAGAACTTAAATTGATAGATCTACTTATAAAAGCCATGTTTCATTCTTAAATAATATTTGTAAATATTTCATTATTTCCCTTTCTTATACTTTGTAAATACAATATTTATAAAGCTTTCTAAATAGTAATTGAAATATATTTATTTGATTTTCTTTTATTTATTTAAATTTTGTAAATAATGTTTCAAATATTTACATTTCATACTTTATAAATTAAAAAATCTTAGAAATATTTTAATTTTGTAATACAATTCCTATAACATTTATGTCCATTTCTATTCGTACATGTTCATGTGATCTTCGTTGGTTCAGGGTTTCAAAGTACAAAAAATTTGCAAGCCTTTCTAAGCTTTCCTCATCTCAAGATAGACTTTTCTTGATGGTTCTACATTATTTGCAATCGTTTGTGGCACATCAAAATATTTGAGGGAAGATTTTTGGAGCAATCACAATCTCAAAAGGCTTTGGTTACCCTAGTTACAGGGGTTTGGGGGTTACTTTTACTGCTAAATCGAAATTTTCCAAAGGGCTTCTAGCTATTTCAAGTTTGATTCCCCAAAGACCTGTAATTTGAAGCTTGATATAATCCAAATCGAAATTTTTAAGGCCATGTGCTTGATCTGCTCTAAAACCTTTGTTTCTCTCTTGGACAACTAGGGTTCTAGTTGATTAAAAGCAGGTTTTGAAGCCCTTCGATTTTTCCTAGCAAGATCGAGGTTTTTCTGGCGCAAATTGATCTATTCCCTTGTTAGAAAATCAGAAAGGCAAAAAGATTTTCTTATACTTGATAATTACTTGTGATGTTCTTGACTTCTTATTAGGTTTTCTTTATATCTTCTTTCTTTTAGTTCATCAAGCAATTACCAAAGCAAAAGCACATAAAACAACGGACAGTAGATATAGGCACTATGTCAAGGCAAAACCACCCTCGAGGGGAAAACTCAATGAAAAATTTTCTTCCTTTCAATAGTATTTTTTGAGACTCTTCACCCTAGACAAAGACCAAATCTTCCCTCCACACCAAGTCAACCTCCCAGATCTTCAACCCCTCTTCCAGGCTCCAGCAACTTCGACTATGTAGCAGCTTCCGGCATCAGGCAGCTTCTGGCATCAGTGAAACTTGGAAGCCTTCGATCTCCCAAACTAGGGCACGAAACAAAAAGAGAGAGGCACCAAAATTTCGTTTTTCTTCTTCTCCTTAGACTCCACCCAACTCGCACTTCCTTTGGCCTCCTTAAACACACTTTGCACTTCTCCGGCTTCCTTAGAGATATTGAACTTGCTTTAGATGAGATGCTCCAAATGAATTCGACTTGTTTCTATTTATAGCCTTCAAGGGAGGTCGAGTTGATGTCCTTATGCCGACTTGATCTCTTCTATGACGACTTGATGTGGAGGATCCATAAATTATATTTGACTCAATACTAGACCTTTTTACATGATTCAAAAGCCCAAGAGGGTCTCTTTAAAAGTACAATGACTCTAATGACTCAAAATAAATCCTAGAAGTCCTCAATGGGGACTTTGACCTAAAACATGGTAGCCCAAGCATGAAACCCATGCTTTAATAAGTGATAATAATAATAATAATAAATATTTTCTTTATTCTTTTGGCAAGTACATTACAAGATGACGCAAATACATTCAATGAAGACCAAACATAATTACATTTTCCAACACTCCCTCTTAACTAGGGAGGTATTCATCATATACAAGCACAACGAAGATCTCAACTATATGAACCATGAAGAACTTTAGGCATCGCAATGCCATGGACTACCTTCTTGACCAGGGCAATCTATCCGTTGGTCTCTCAACAATTTAGGCACCGCAATGCCACAGACTAGATTCTTGACCAAAGGAATCTATCCAATTGGGAATAAGGTGGACTCAAGCTTTCAGCCTCTCTAGGTACCTCGGGCTTGCTTGCTAACCACAACCCAAAGATCCAGGTGTGTATCTAAAAACAAAGCTCTATAGTCAACACCACTTTTTCCAAATTTGAGACCTAGACATCAACACAAAGTGTCAGCCAGATGGCCTCCCAAGCAATGCTTCACTCACAAAGCCTCAACACTCCTAGATTCAGTAGATCAAGGATAACCAACCTCTCCCAATCAAACTGATTGGTAACTAGTATGCTATCAACACCTTCGAGAGATTCACTTGTACAAACACAACCCCAAAAAATAATATACTTTCATATGTACATAATCAAATACAAACCTCCAGGGTCTTCCAGACAACTTGATGTTGCTTCTCAACTTTTCATAGTAGGACTATCAACTAAATCTCTAAAAGAAGATTCCTCAATCATACACTTTCCTTTCCTACTTCTCATGCAGCAACATATCCTCCGAAATTCATTCTTCAATCAAAACCAAGCTATGCCCTCCCTCTCAACCAAGGAGCATCTCTTTATAGAGACTCCCTCTTAATCTCAGGGAAATTAGCTTCTTATTTTCATCATCGAAGAATCTTTCGTGGCTTCTAACAATTTCATCAAAGTTATCATCATCCCCATCATGCTTATCACATCAACGAACATTTTCACCATATTGAAGATTGTGTACCTGCACAATTTAGATAGAAAGTACAACCAAAACTATAGAAGCATGAAGTTAGCCATATCAAAATTACGAAAGCATTTCAACCTTACATATATCAGATACCCAAACTTAAACAAGAGACACATTCTCTTCAACATCTTGCTAGGGACTTTGTCATAAACCCTAGACTACTTCATAACAACTTTCATTCCATCTAGGGTTTCAATGTTTCTTTCAAAGGTGTGCCATACCCTTACTACAACATATAGCAAACCCTAGAAACAATTCAAACAAATATAGGCCTACATGGTATCTACAAACTTTCAGAATTCATATGTTAGACTTTTCCACAAGGGTTTTCTACAAATCCTAGATTTCATACAAAAGGATCAAACAAAACAAATCACAGCTTATTAACATGACCAGCGTCCACTAGGGTTAGTTGCAAACCCTAGATTTTTCAATGAAACATCAATCCCAACTAAAACTTAGATTTCATCAATGTTACAAATCTCTCAGTTCATGAAAGACAAAACCCTAGAATTTCACAAATAATATCATCCTAGAAAGACAAACTTTGACAAGAGCTTAGTTCCAAACCCTCGAATTCATAACAACTGACAAATAGGTCAACTCATACATCTAGGACTTCATCATCATGCATAGGTATTTCATATCATGTGTTAGTCAAACCCAACTTCACAAAGATCAATACAACAAACTTCATTAGACCAGGGTGTGATCAGAGAAACACACACCTACCAAGGAAATCATTTCTAAGACATTATAAGGGTCTTGCTTACACATTCCACCAAACCTTAATGAGTCAAATTTTCAATCATTGTTTTAAGAAACGGCCGAGTCAACATTGACTCTGCCGAGTTGGTCCATTTCGATAGCCTCCGCATGAAAACGGTGCATAACCCGGTTTGGAAGGCCGAGTCAGCAATGACTCGGTCGAGTCATTGAATGACTCGGCCGAGTCATTGCTGACTCGGCCGAAACGGACCGAGTCTGATATGAAACGGCCGAGTTTCATCATATTTGTCATCATCAGAATATCAACAATGGATGGACAATTTTGTAAATGAGTAATATGTCTGGCTCTGATAATATTCAAGAGAGAAAATCAGATACGTATCAAAGGAGTTGTGCTCCAATTACAGCATGTGAAAGCTCTGTCGTTCAAGTATTGCAGTAGTGGGCAGAAATAAATGCATCTCTTTCATTTCTTACTTCATGTAGACAATTTGTAACCTTTGAGAGACATGTCATTGGCCATAGCTATTGCAATATGATTAATTGCTCAATGTGAAGCTGTTGATTTGTAAGAGGGGTTTTTGTTATTTGGGTTAGGCATCGGATGACATCTACTATTGTGCTGCAGTTTGACAAACTTATTCTGAGACTGGTACATGGTTTCCACCATCAGAGGTTAAAATTGAATCAATCTTACATTTGGGGAATGATAGATAACGTTTTGGGATGCTCATTAATGTGCTCTTAGAGGATAAGTGTAACTGACCTTCTTGCTAAATTCAAAAGAGCTTTTGCCTTATTGATCTGTTTCTTACATGACCAATATTTGAAGTCAGAGATATGGTACATACTACATACAAGTTATTGCATATTTATTTTCTAATGAGAATCTGTTCTTATTTTTTTCACTGCATTGGATTTTTTATTAGAAACAAGTAACAAATTGTCCAGAGATTGATCGACATGATCTTGGCTCCTCTGGCAGCAGCTACTAGCCAGTAGTACTAGTACTGGAGTCTGGCCACCGTCACAGTTTACTTTTGTTGTAGTCTTGTAGAGGCCATTTCTAGCCTCCTTAAAAATTATGTTTAAAATCTTCAAAATTATGTTTTTTTATAAAAAAAACTAAATATTTATGTATTTTTTACAACGACCAAGTCATTGAAAACGAGCCGGCCGAGTCATTACCGTTTCGGAGTCGGAGTCCGAGTCATTGCTCGGCCGAGTCGGAGTCGGAGTCGGAGTTTTAAAACATTGGTTTCAATATAGGAACATAACAAACCCAAGATTACCAATATTCCAAAGGTTCGGAATTTTAGACTTTATCATTCAACCCTAACAAGTTAGGTTTTCCTGAACATACAAAAATCCCAAACATGACATCATCAATAAAAACTTCAAATAATATTTCTCAATAACCCTAAGCAGTTTAGAGCAATGAAGACAGTATCGCCGATATTCGCAAATATCACGATATTTTCGGGGAGACGAAATATTGCCAAAGAAATATCATGATATTTTGTCTCCCTGAAAATATCACGATGTTTCGGGAAAATATTGCGCTACGACCTAATATCAATGTGGAAAAAGTCGAAGTCGGGATTAAATCGGCAAGGGTCCAAAAGTTGAAAAAGTCGTTAAAGTCGGGAGTTTTTCGAAAAAGTCGGCAAAATTAAACGGCCAGCCAAAAAAATCAAAAAATCGAGATTTAATCGGCCAACCAAAAAAATCAAAAAATCGGGATTTAATTGGGATTTATTCCCGACTTTTTCCACACTGCCTAATATATCGTCGAGCGGGTAAAAAAATGCGATGTCGCGGACAGAAAAGGCCAAATTCATTTTTTTTCCTCATTTTTGTTTTCTTATTGTTGGAGAAGGAAGGGGAAAGCATTATGCTTGCTGTCAAGGAGGAATCGAGGGTTGAATAGCCATTATCGCCACCAACAATGAATATTTGGTTCATCAAAGATTGAAGGACAGTGAGACAATCTTCTTTTCTTCCATTAACAATTATGTTCTAATAAACCCCTATGTTAATAATTTTTTTGATAGATTTAGGGTTATTCTTGCTTGCCTCTTTGCCTACAAACATTTTGCTTTTTTTTTTTCCATTTTCTATGATTTTCATGTCCATGAGCAAATGCAAGGGTTTTCTCCATATTTGGACAACAAACTCCATTTTTTTTAACTTTCAAATGCACCCTCTTATTGTCATTTATGATTTTTCATTGAATTCACATTGCAAATAATGTAGCAAAAAATTATTTTGTAAAATGAGGTGGTTATTACTTATTAATTCCCATTTTTTTTTTGATGCCCTGGGTTTGAGTTAGCTTACTACAAAATTCAAATATGCCAAAAGCCTTAGACCCATTTTGGGAGTATGGGGACCCTGATGGTGAGACAAATCGAGCATATCTATCATGCAAATTGTGTGGGACCAAGATCATTGGAGGGGTTACGCGATTGAAATACTATCTGGCTAGACTCACTGGACATGATGTTGGAATCTGTACAATTTCTAGTCCGAAGCTTATGCAAAAAGCTCTTGAAGCAATTAATGAAAAGACAGAAAGAAGGAAGAGATAGAAAGAAACAAGGTTGAATGTGTAGGTAGATCTTTCAGGATATCTTCTTCTGATTTTGATGTTGAGGGTAGTGGGAGGGGCTCCACAGCATCACCTGCTACTACTAGTGCGAAGTCATCATTTTTTGTTCCACGAACAGGACATGGAGCACAACCTGGCATAAAATCAATTGTTAAGAAAAAGGAGAAGCAAGAAGCAGATAGAGTCATGGGGA
Organism: Pinus taeda; assembly: GCA_000404065.3. Taxonomy (NCBI): domain Eukaryota; kingdom Viridiplantae; phylum Streptophyta; class Pinopsida; order Pinales; family Pinaceae; genus Pinus; species Pinus taeda. The sequence goes on from APFE030748756.1 coordinate 20,996, forward strand.
GGTGTCTTTTCTAGAGTGACTTACCTCTCAACATCACCAAAACCAATCCATTTTGGCAACCAATGTGTTATGTTATTGTTGTTATGGGCCCAAGGTACAAAAGTGCTACATATGAGGAGTTGCGGAGGCCAACTCTTCAAGCAAAAAAGCAGGACATCAACTCTAGATTAGCAGAGTTGAAAAAAACATGGGAAGTTTCTGGATGCACAGTGATATCTGATGGTTGGACAGATAGGAAGGGTAGGACCCTTCTAAATTTCTTGGTACATTGTCCTAAAGGTACCATGTTTATTAAAATAGTGAATGCATCAGCACATATCGAAGATGCAGCAACGATATGTGAGTTGTTAGATGGCTTCATTCGAGAGATTGGAGTGCAAAATGTGGTGCAAGTCATAACAGACAATGCAGTTAATTATGTGTTTGCCGGCAAGATGCTTATGGAGAGGCATCACACATTGTTTTGGACTCTGTGTGCAGCACATTGTATCGATTTGCTGCTTGAGGATATGGGGAAACTCTCCTTCATCAAGGAGGTGGTTGATATGGCTAGGAGCGTCCCCAAGTTTATTTATAGCCATGCTTTTGTTCTTAGCCTCATGAGGAGGTTCACTAGAAACAAGGAGTTGCGGCGTCCTGCAATCACACATTTTGCCACAAACTCTATTACTCTTCAATCTTTGCTTCGATGCCAGTGCGAGTTGAAGCAAATGTTTGTTTCTGATGAGTCGCGTGATTGTAGATATAGTAGGAGATAGGACGGGAGGCCGTTGCAAAAATGGTGTACTCTGACATGTTTTGGCAAGGAGTAGAAGAAGCATGCTCAGTTAGTGAACCTATAGTAAAGGTTCTGAGATTGGTAGATGGGGAGAAGCCTGCAATGGCTTATTTGTATGAGGCCATGGATAGGGCCAAGGAGGCCATTCGTTCTTATTATGCAAACAAGGGTTCTGTTGGGCTTGATAGGCATATGATGTTATGAGATGTGATTGATAGTTAGTGGACAGGGATGCTTCATCGACCCATTCATGCAGCAGCACTCTTCCTCAACACTGCACTTTCATACAAATGCGGCTTTGATTTTGATGGCGAGGTGATGGAAGGGCTCCAAACCTGTATTCATAAGATGGTACCTGATCCTGAGCTTCGTAGCAAAATCAACCGCGAGATACAGTTTTATCGGGATTGTGTTGGCCTATTTGGCTTTGATGATGCTATTAGGGAAAGGACCCTCTTCATGCCATGTAACTGACAATTCGTCACTCATTACAAATTAGAATTTTCAATTTAGAATTTTCTTACTTATAATTCTAGATTTTTAAAATTCAATTATGTAACATTTATTTGAAATTTTAATTATGTTTTATGTTTTTGAATTTTTTATTTCTTTATTTTGTTGTAGATATTTGGTGGTGAAGTTATGGTGCGAGGGCACATGTAGCTCTTCAGGGTGTGAGCACAATTGGAGTGTATTTGAGAAAATACACACAAAAAAGCGCAACAGGTATAACTTTGAGCTCTAGCCTTCAGTTGAGCGATTACACTTATTGTAATTTTTAATTTTTAATTTATGACCTTCAAGTGTCAAGACTCAAGACTCAATAGTTTTTTTGGCACTCCTACAGGTTGGATTTTGCACGCCTCAATGATTTATTGTATGTGCATTACAATATCCGACTTCAAGTGAAGCAAATAGAAGCACCAATGGATCCAGATGCCATTTCCTTAAACAATATTGATGTATTGTCTCAGTGGAGGGTGGAGTCTGAGCAGCCCATCTTGGAGGAGTCACCTTCATGGTTAGAGCGAAATGATCCATTAGAACAGGGGCAACAAGAGGAGGAGGAGCAAGAGTCAAAGGAGGAGGAGGACGAGACTGTGGGAGCATCAACATCAACACCATCTGCTATAGATATAGGAGAGCACAGCTCCATATCTAGCACTCATTATTTGACATTAGGTGTAAGGGCAAGGGACAGGCCTTCTACTACTAGGGGCAGGCCTGGCAAACAGCCCATCATGTTTTCCCATAAAAGGGGGAGAGGGCATTGATTTCAGATAGATAGCTGCTAGTTTTATTTGTTTTGCTACATATAACTCATGATGATGAAATACTTTTATATATGTGATGTTATTTTGTATTGGTTCTCCACATTTGAGTCCTTGATTGGATAATTATCAGGGATCAACATGATTTGATATCACCTTTGATGTATCATTTCTATTTGACATCATATATATCAGTGTTTTCTTCATATTGATGTGCCAATGTGTTTATTTCATGTTGTTATTGCTTTATATGTTTTAAAATCTGAAGAAAAAAATTGAATATGATATTTGCCGATATTTTCGCCGATATTGCTGATAAGATGTTTTCTAAACACTCGTCGATATTTTGTCGATACCAATATTATCAACACTGGTTTAGAGTTCCAACCATTACCATAAGCATACCCTTAGGATCTGTCTAGGGTTCTATAAAATCAGTTAAGAATAAGAGTGGGGTAGATTTATCAAGAGATGAATCACCCAAAATAAGAATCAATATGATTCACTCATAGCTAGACACAACAATGTGAATAATAGATTGTCAAATGAATAAACATTTATTATAAAGAAATCAATGTTTAAAGCATACCTTTGTTCCTTGACAAACCTTGTCTTGAGCAGTGTGGAAAAGTCCCGAAAAAGTCGGGATTTATTCCTAAAATTGCGATTTTTTGGGCAAAAGGATTAAATCGGTCGATTTTTTGGCGATTTTTTCATAAACGAAAAAACTGTGATTTTATCGAAATAATCCCGATTAAATCGGGAGTCGATGGAAAAAATCAGCATCAAATTTTTTTAGCAGATAAAAAGCCACAAAGGGTTATTTCAGTTTAGTTTTTGGTGTGCGTTTTTCATTGCTTGTTGTTTTGGCTGCTATGGAGAATCGAGAGAACGAGGGTTACATTCCAAATTGGCAAATCCGCCTTCCGTTTGCAACTGCCATTGCGTGGAGAGGAGCCGGCATAAATTGTGACCTCGTTGATAGCATTTGCCAAGGTTGAATAATTGTTCAACATTGCCGGTAGATCCAATGTTAAATCCTTTCCTGCTTATTGCTTTTCAGTTCCCTATAAAAAGAAAAGTCCTGCATGAATTGGTTCTACTGCTACACACGTTAAAGGATTCTGGTGGTTGATTTCTCAATTTTGTGGGTTTGAAAATTTTCGATTAAGAAAGAACTCGAAGGGGTCTTTTCATGAACAATTATCAAACCAACAACCTTCTCTTCCACTTTAGCACAAATATCAACACAAAAATATCCTTAATATAAATTTATTGAATGCTCCTTATTAAAAACTACAAGCCGTAGCATTGTGGTCTAGAAACTTAACAGTTTATTAACCAGTGGAAAACCATTCCAAGTCAAAGGGAATTGAATCATTCATCGTATCATAGGATCAACAGTTACAATGAAGGTCTGTTTAGGACAGCAGAAAGCATGAATTTGATGAGTAAAATTCAACCACAAAAATATCAACTGTTGTAGAAAAGGACGGTGAAATAGTTGAATCAAACCATTGAATATATGCTATATCTCGAGTCCTCATTAGTAATTACCATATCCACACCACTGTTTTAAAAAACGGCCAAGTCAACATTGACTCGACCGGGTTGATCCGTTTCGTTGGCCTCCCTATTGAAACGGTGGTTAACTCGGTTCGGAAGGCCGAGTCATTGCTGACTCGACCGAAACGGACCGTTTCCGCTATGAAACGGCCGAGTCAATGTGGAACGATACCCGGACGCAAACGCGGCCATTTAACTGATTTTTTATGGATTTTAAATTTGTTTGTTGGTTATTTTGGAGTTCAAACAGTTATATGATTTTTCTAATTGTAGTTTGGGGTCCATATCCCCCTCCCAAACCCTATTTAACACACCCAAGTGCTCTCATTCTCTCACATCAATCTTATGCATTTGAGTGAGAGTCTTCTTTGAGAGTTAGTGAGCAGTTCTTGAGCTTGTTTTGGAGCAGCAGTGAGGAGTCTTGGAGGAGCATTGTAGCTGGAGTGAGGAGCTTCTTGGGCAGCCATTTGGAGCAGCATTGAGGAGCTGATTCTTGGAGCAAGCTTGAGGAGGCACTTTGTGCCTGGAGGTATTTTTTTTCACCTCTATAAATCTGTTTTTGCTTAGTAAATTTGAGGTGCATATCTAGAAATCTTAGAGAGTGTTTTTTGTCAAATAAATGAACATTGAATCAAGATTTTTTTTTTTTCATTTTCAGATTGTTTGCTTTCATTTCCTATTCAAAAAATGGCACCTAAAGCAAGAGATCCTGCT
>APFE030748756.1:26659-61184 GCA_000404065.3 Pinus taeda
CCAGAGATTGATCGACATGATCTTGGCTCCTCTGGCAGTAGCTACTAGCCAGTAGTACTAGTACTGGAGTCTGGTCACCGTCACAATTTACTTTTGTTGTAGAGGCCATTTCTAGCCTCCTTGGTTATGTGTTTTTTGTTTTGAGTCTTTGATCATGTATGACAGTTGACTATGTATTGCCATTGGGTACCATTTTGATATAATGGATTGGTTCATGAGCCTATTTTGATCATATGTTGTCTTCCATCTATATTATAATGCTGTGTGTTTGGAAACATGAATGAAAATCTTTGAAATTATGTTTAAAATCTTCAAAATTATGTTTTTTTATAAAAAAACTAAATATTTAATGTATTTTTTACAACGACCGAGTCATTGAAAACGAGTCGGCCGAGTCATTATCGTTTCGGAGTCGGAGTCGGAGTCATTGCTCGGCCGAGTCGGAGTCGGAGTTTTAAAACTATGATCCACACATCCAATATTTTTGAAATTTCTTAACAAGATGTAGAAATGACAAGGGCTAAAATCACATTGACAGTACCACTTTCATGCATTCTTTCCATTCAAAGAAAACGCGAAAACAGTCATCAAGGCATTTTCATGGACAATAACAATAAACTTCATCAATTGTCAAAGATTCATGGAAGCCAAATGGGGTTGTTCCAAAATCTGGGAACATGTTGAACCCAAATGTTGGGATGAAGTTGAATTCATCAAAAGGAAACTTGTTGATGCCTGTTACATGGTAGCTTTCCTCACTTGCACTATGCTAATTTTTTAACAGATTCATGCCCATGGAGTCACATTAATGTCTATGAAATTTGAATCTGTTAGTGGGCAGTGTAGAGTAGCACAGTTGCAGAAAAGGCACCAAATCACTATGACTGGTCACTGAACGACATTTAATATTTCCATATTTTGGGAAAAATATGATCAAATTTTATGTGATGTATTACGGTATTACCTATGGATTCTTGTCATATATTATTGAGAAGTCATATATATTACAGTGACATTTTGTTCTGTCATTAAATTGATGGACCATTGCTACTATTTTGATGGATCATTGCTAATTGAATTTGTTTCAATTTTTTTGTGTCCAGGTTTAAACTTTAAATTCAAGCTCAAAGTTTAAAACAAAATGACGAGGATTTTGGATTCTATGTGGGAGTTTGGTGAGCCTGATGCTACACCCGAAACTGGGGGGGTCAATAGAATGTATTTGACTTGCAAGTTGTGTGGCAAGCATATGTCAAGAGGCATCAACAGATTAAAATTCCTATTGGGGCAAATTCCGAGGCAAAATGTTGAACTTTGCACAAAACCAAGTCCAGTTGGTCAATAGGTGTCTTCTACGGAGTGACGTTCCTTTCAACATTGCCAAGACAAACCCATTCTACCAGCCTATGTTTGATGTTGTTGCTGTCGTTGGCCCGGGGTACAAAGCCCCCACCTTTACAGAATTGAGAGGGCCTCTTCTTCAAGATGAAAAGACTGAGTGCACTGCTAGATTGGCAGAGTTTAGGGCATCATGGGAGCACACTGGATGCAGAGTCATGTCGGATGGTTGGACTAACCAGAAGGGTAGGACCCTTCTTAACTTCTTGGTTAGTTGTCCCAAGGGGACAAAGTTTATGAAATCTGTTGATGCATCTGTACACATTAAAAATGCACATACATTATGTGAGTTGTTGGACCTCTTCATTCAGGAAGTAGGCCCAAGCAATGTTGTCCAAGTCATAACGGACAACGCTGCAAATTATGTTGCAGCTGGCAAGATGCTTATGGAGAGGTATCCTAACTTGTTTTGGACACCTTGTGCTGCTCATTACATTGACTTGATGTTGGAGGATATAGGTAAGATTCCTACTATGAGGGATATTGTTGAATCATCCAAGACCATAACAAAATTTATATATAATCATTCATCTGTGCTTAGCTTGATGAAAAAATTCACCAACAACAAAGAGTTGATGCGGCCTGCCATTACACGATTTGCCACTACTTTCATATCTCTTCAGTCTCTGTTGAATTCTATGTGGGAGGTGAAGAGCATGTTTCTCTCAGCAGATTAGCGTTCTTTATCTATTAGCCGCAAACCGGAGGGAGAGGGCATATGCAAACTAGTTTCATATGATCAAAGCTTTTGGGTAGGAGTAGAGGAGGTGTGTGCCATTTCAGAAGCTTTGGTAAAGGTTCTTCGGTTAGTTGATGGAGACAAGCCCGCAATGGGCTACTTGTATGAGACCATGGATACAGCCAAAGAAGCCATCCGTGCTTATTATGCAGATAAGGGAGACAAGGGGTTAGAGAAACAACAGGTCATATGGAGAGTGATTGATTAGCGATGGAACAATACCCTCCATCACCCCATTCATGCTGCAGGTGTCTACCTCAACCCTACATTTTCTTATGCTTGTGGTTTCAGATTTGATGCCGAGGTGATGGATGGATTCTTCACTTGTGTCGAGAGGATGGTGTCATCTGAGCAAGAACGTGAGGAGATATCTAAAGAGATGGAGGTCTATAGGATGGGAGGTGGCACGTTTGGTTTTAACATGGCTATTAAGAATAGGACGACCAAAATGCCAGGTAAGCTTCAGTTTGTTTCAAACTTTCAAGTTTAGAATTTCAATGTTTTTTTTAGTTTCTCATTTTTCTTTTAACTTGTAGATGCTTGGTGGACAAGCTATGGTGCCAGAGTACCCCATCTCCAAAAGCTTGCCATTCGAGTGCTCAACCAAACATGCAGTTCCTCTGAGTGTGAGCGCAACTGGAGTGTATTTGACAAAATACACTCCAAAAAGCGCAATAGGCAAAAACTAAAAAGATTTCAAATTAAAATTTTTGAATTCGTTTGATTAATTTTAATATTTAAATTTTCTAAGTACTAATTTACAATCTATGACCCTAATACAGATTGGAGTCCCAACGCCTCAATGACATGGTCTACGTCTACTACAATCTTCGATTGTGGGTGAGACAGCTTCAGAAACCTACTGATGTGGAAGCCATCTCATTGGACAATATTGATACCACCGCTTCATGGAGAGTCGAGACTGAGAGGCCAATCTTGGACACGATCCCGGATTGGTTAGGTGTGGATCTAGAGGATGTAGCAGTTGCAGAGGAGGGAGAGCCAGAGATAGAGGAGGAGGCGAAGCAACATCAGGGTCAGGAGGTAGTAGCAAAGTTGGATGAGGATGGTGAGGAGGAGGTGACACCATCTAGGGTGGGCAGCAGCAACAGCAGCATAGCACAGAGGCCACCTCTTCCATCGGCTTCCAGAGGATGATTGAGTCCATTTCATTTTGTATCCCCAAGGGCAGGGTCTTCTTCCTCTAGAGGAAAAGGAAAAGCCATTCCCTATTCCCGTAATAAGGGAAGAGGATCTCAGTGACTGATTAGTGATCACTTGGTGACTTTTAGATGACTCATGATGTACATTTATTATATTTTTTGTTGATATTTTGACTCTTGAGAGTTGAGACTCAAACAGGACTCAAAATTCAGGAGTTGATTCACTATTTTGATATGTGATGTAGCACTAGACTTCATACACATATTATATATTCGCTTTCTTTACATGTTTATGTGGAAAAGCATTTATTTGATGTTGTGGATACTCTAGATGTTAAAAAAAATTTAAAAAAAATGAATAATTTTGTGTTTTTTTTAATTTTGCCGACTTTTTGCCGACTTTTTCGAAAAACTCCCGACTTTGCCGAGTTTTTCAACTTTTGGACCATTGCCGAATTAATCCCGACTTCGACTTTTTCCACATTGGTTCTTGAGAGGTCCTCTTTCATACTCCTTGAGAATATAGCAAATGTTTTCCTAATCAAGACAGTAGAGGGAGGATGGTGATTAGTATTAATATAATCAAAACTAAATGAGTAAATGAAACCAAAAACTGAAAGGAAATGAGACACTTATCTTTGGGAGTTGTTGGGGTCTCCCTCCAAAGCTTGAGAGATACCTACAAACTTACAAAAACAAACAATGCCTTTTTCCAAAAACATGTTAAAATAAATTCTAAAACATCAAAAATACAAAATAGAATATATAGGACTAGAAGCAAAGGACTTAATATTGTAGGTCCCTTACATCAAATTCTTCAAGTTTGACTTTCCTTAGATCTTCTTCTTCAGCAATGTTAGCATGATCTGTATCTCTCTTCTTATTCTTTGGATTGTCGGGGCAATCACTCCTGCAGTGACCCTTCTTATGACATTGATAGCATTCTACTTTGGACATGTCTACTTTCTTCCTTGGTCCTTTAGATTTCTTTCCTTTGTATTAAGCAGTGTAGGCATTAGATACTTCTTCGGGTTTGGCAACTAGAGAGATCCTCAATTCCTCTTGACTACAGTCAAACCATAGTTCTTCAAAGGTAGGAGCTACCTTCCAACTGTTAAGTCCTGCAGCAAATGCACCCCAAGTAGGTGGCAATCCTAATAGAGCGTTGATCACGAGTTCTTTGTCTGGAACAATTTCATCAATGGCCAAAAGATCATCTCTGATTCTTGCTATCTTCACAAAGAAGGAGAACACTATATCTTCTTTACTCATCTTCGTGGTCCTTAGTTCATTTTTCAAGCTTGCCACTTCACCAATGTTCTTAATAGTGAATAACTTTGACAACGCTTCATTTCCTGAGCATGATTGATGTTGGCTATAAATGTGACAAGATTGTCCTTTATTCCTTCTACCATTAGACTCATGGCCACCAATTCTAATTCTCTGAATTTTACTTTGTCAGCATCACTTGAGTCATCTATAGGCTTCTTAACTTCTCCTTTGCCCAAGTCAAGTACTTTGTTCTTTTCAAGGATGAGGTCAATCCTATTTTTCCAAGATCTATAATTTGAGGCTCCTTCAAGTTTGTTCTCTCCCTTGATTGTGCTAGACATCTTCCTTGAATATAGTAGACTCTTTCACTGAGATAATCCTTTTGCATGGTCCCTTGATCAAGTACTTGAGGCAGCCTTTTTCTTCTTTCTTCACCAAAGCTCTGATACCACGATAGAAAATCATAAAGGCATAAACATTTTCTTATACTTGATAATTATTTATGATGTTCTTGACTTCTTATTAGGTTTTATTTATATCTTATTTCTTTTAGTTCATCAAGCAATTACCAAAGCGAAAGCACATAAAACAATGAACACTAGATATAGGCACTATGCCAGGGCAAAACCCCCCTCAAGCAGAAAACCCAATCAAAATTTTCTTCCTTTCAATAGTATTCTTTGAGACTCTTCACCGCAGACAAAGACCAAACCTTCCCTCCACACCAAGTCATCCTTCCAAATCTTCGACCTCTCTTCCAACACCTTTGACTATGTAGCAGCTTCTGGCATCAGCAAAACTTGGAAGCCTTCGATCTCCCAAACCAGGGCACGAAACAAAGAGAGAGAGGCACCAAAATTTTGTTTTTCTTCTTCTCTGTAGACTCCACCCAACTCGCACTTCCTTTGGCCTCCTTAGACACACTTCGCACTTCTCCGACTTCCTTAGACATATTGAACTTGCTTTAGATGAGATGTTCCAAATGAATTCGACTTGTTTATATTTATAGGCTTCAAAAGAGGTCGAATTGATGTCCTTAGGCCGACTTAATCTCTTCTAGGCCAACCTAATGTGGAGGATACATAAATTATATTTGACTAAATACTAAACCTTTTTAGATGATTCAAAAGCCCAAGAAGGATCTCTTTAAAAGTACAATGACTCTATTGACTCAGAATAAATCCTACAAGTCTACAATAGGGACCTTGACCTAAAGCATGGTGACTCAAGCATGAAATCCATGCTTTAATAAATCAGAATAATAATAATAAAAATTATTTTCTTTATTCTTTGGACAAGTACATTACAAGATGACTCAAATACATTGAATGAAAACCAAACCTAGTTACATTTTCCAGCATCCCTGAGGGTTGCCTTTGTTTCTAGACGTTGTTTTTCCTAACTGCAAGTTTTGAAAGACCCTCATCATCTATACAAATTTCCTTGGGTGTTCTTTGCAGCTTGAGCGAAATTCTTCAAATAGATTATTCGTTTTGATCTAGAAGAAATGTGAAAGCCTTCAACGTTGAATTAATTCCTAGCATATCTCTTGGCTGGAAGATCGAATTCCCTTGAGGAGTCGTGAGTACTTTTCTAGGTGTTATCTCCTCAGCCATAAGCAAAATCCCATGAGCGACAACCTACGAAACAATTAAAATCAAAATAAGAACCTAGCTAATTTTCTCCATCTGATTTAATACTCTACAGCTTGGGCCTTGGTAAAGCCTTAGGTGGCCCTTTAACATATTCGACTAACTCTCTAGGTTTAACTTTAGGAATATATCTTAAATTTGATCTTTGATTTAGATTTCAATTAAAATGAAATAAATTTCAAATATAACTTGTAAACTTTCGACATAATTTTTAATTTTAATTAATTAATTAACTTTAAACTTACTCATTGATTTGTTTTAAATTTAACTTTAAATATAACCAACTAATCTAATAATTCAGCTAAAATAATTAGAGAAACTAATTTCTAATTTGTAGATTTAATTATATTTAAACTTTTAAAATTAATTTAATTAATTAATTAATTTAACTTGATCAATGAATTAACTTTATCTTAATTTTTGACTTAATTAATAATTCAAATCCTTAATTTCAAATTTAACTTCATTTAAAATCTAATTAATTCATTAAGGTATTGACAATTTATTTTCGTGAGAGGGATCTCTAATGCTAGTTCTAAGAAATATTAGAGTACCTTATTTGTTCATCTCAAGTTGAAGTTGATAAAGAGCCTAATGAGTATCGATGTAATAATGTCTCTTTAGTTAAGCATTGGAATAATATCGTCTCTCTCGCTAGTAGTAAGCTATCTAATCACTCACATCCTTTACACATGCATCTGCGCAAAAGTTGTCCATCTAGTTACTTGGCATCTAATTTGTAAATATGCGAGAATTTGACTCCATAAGGCACTGGTCTCAAATTTGAATTTAATCTAATCCTTAAGTCTTGCTTAAATTAACCAAGTAGCTAGGCCACTCAACTATGTCTCAAAGATAGGTTGGTTCCCAACTTGTCTCTCATCTTATTTCCATATGGACTACCATAGCCTGTTGTCGGGAGACAGCTAAAATGGAGTAGGCAAGGATTAGGGTGACTGCCCGCGCCTCCAGCAATTGTCGCGGTGCCTGTACAATCTAGGCGACAACATTCCCCTTTCATCATTAAGGAACCCATGAATGTCCCAACCCTTGGTGGGCAATGAACTGCCCCACCTTAAGGGGGTAATCACTGCTACATATTACACATCATGCTCTCATTCCCTTGTGCTCGAAGCAATAAAATCAATAAAAGGAAAAAGGCATAAGAAGAAGGGTGGAAAAACCAAAGTCAAGGTAACTCACGTACCACGATTGCTCCCTCATACATTCACACACCCAAGGTGTGGGCCTCCTTCATCATAGCTACCCTTGTACCATGGTGTGTAGCTCGAAGCCTCCCTTTTTGCCCCTAATAGGATCCTTCATTAACCACTCCTACCCAAGAAGGTAAAACTAATACATGTTCAAAGCCTAATTGGAAGGGCATGCCACTATGAAGTGTCCACTTTTGCCCCTGAATAGCAAGCTTATTTAGTGAATTGCACTAATCGAAAATTGTACTGGAAGGTGAGGAGATGCATTCAATCTTATACAGGATTGTAGGTGGGTTTCCATCTTGTTCTTGGCCTCCCTTCAAACAGTCATAATGGCACTTGTAGGGTGAGCATTGAGAGTCATGGGCCTCTAGCCATGCAGAACATTGATTGCCACACCATGGGCTTCTTCAGCACCACAGCGTTTATGTTCGTGCCCCATTTATACAGAGATGATGATGCACTTGGACCATGTTGCCCAGTTATCTACACATTGCACTCGACACTTGGCAGTTGTTCTAGGGCCAGGAGGAGGTTTCGTCTTTCCTAGGGACATATGGGAGGGCATGTGTCATCTTCTAGCCCTCCTTTATGGAGCATTAACTTGATCTTGAGCCATCTGGAGACCCATGAGACCCATGTGGAGCCCACAAAGCCCAAATTGGTGTTTGGAGATGTTTTGCGGCATTTGGAAGGCATCCCCCTCTTATTCATTATTTTTGAGGCCATCACTCTCATCCATAGCACGAGGGCTCAACGTTGCCCTTCTAGGCCTCCACATCAGCCTAGTGTGGCCCTAAGAAGGCATATTCGATTTTTTATGACCTATCATGGTTGGCTTGTAACCATGTGTGGGTTACTAGACATTTTAGGCATTGGAGGGGCTTTTTATTTTCATTTTTGAACTCTTAGATCATCTATAAATAAAGGAGGCCTAGCCTCATTCTATCCATCACACTTGGGATATTCAATCTCTCATTAGAGAATTTTGAACCTGCAATTACAGGGTGAATTTGGATGAATTTGATACATTTTGATGGAAATTTTCGCCATCTCTCTTGGAGCTTCTCTTTGGCATTCTTGTGGATCAATATATTCTTCATTGCCTTGTAGGTGCTATTTAATGTTATATTTCTGATTTAGTGAATGTCTAATGCATGGAATATTGTCTTATGGTCTTTAATGTGCCTTAATTAATGAAATTTTGTTAGAACATTGAAGTCATTGGAAATTTTGCATGTATTATTCATGGATAGTGAACGAATGAATGTTCCTAGAGGTTATGTTGCATTTTGCATCCTTGAGAGTCCACTAATAATTGCCATCGAATTATAAATATCTAGAAGTGGTGTGTAGTTGCTTTCATTAGGACTAGTGACGCTACTTCTAGGTCTCCTTGATGCGCGAGTTGCCAAATCAAGTTCATCTTTGACTCCAACTCTCCCAATTGCTAGGCACTGGTCTTAGATCCTTGGTAATCAATCTTAACTCAACGAACCATCTTTCTTTTCACCACTTTCTCACCTCTTTTCCTCATCCCTTTAAGGAGAAGGAGGCCTCTCTAGGGCTTGGTGCAAATACTAATAGAGGAGTGTGTTTTGAATTCTCTATAACAAGACTCTTCATTAGTGTCTCCTCTAGGTATCCACAAATTTTGAATGAATTGTGATGGTAGAATCTCCATAAAATTGATGCCCTCGCCTTCACATCAAGTGGGAACCCTAGAAGCTAATCCTTCAACTTGTGGATTTCTTCAAGGCTTGTGCTTTAGTACTTGTTGACATACAACATTCATATCCTTATCTCTTGTCTACCTTGACCTTGGATGAACTCATATATTAACAAATATTGCAACCCTAGGTCTCGTGTAGTCATCCTTTCAAGGGCTTTTTCTTGCAAAGTCTTCCTAGATTCTCCCAAAGCTCGTACTTTTGTTTAACTTTTCCATTGAATGAGCCACCTTGCCTCACTTTAAATCTATCCTAGATATATCTATCGTAAGTGAGGGATACCAAGACTACTCCTCTCAGTGAAAATCTGAGAATAGAAGGGGCCTTAGGCTATGGTGACAGTGGGCCTCTATCCCAAGGTGTTGTTGTGCCCTCTAGATCTAGCCTCTCTACAAGGCCTACTAGTTTCTGCAGCAATAGGGTGCTTATGCTTGTTTGTTCTTGGGCATTTTGTATGGATTATGGGGTTATGTAGAAGAATGAGGGGAATTGACTGTGACCTTGTTCTCTCACTTTAAATGGAAGTTAATCTTCGATCCTAGTCTAATGGGACCTCCCTCAATGGACCAATGTGTATAGGAGGGGCACTACTTAGGAAGCCTTGATTGACATACCGTAGTTCCATCTTCCCCTATATCCTACTTAACACCTTTCATCTTACATTACAAGCCCATATCTCACCTCCATTATTCGGGTTCATGAGTTCTTTCGGATTTGGTACCCATATGTCCACATACCTAAGTAGGGCCTGAAAACCTTTCCCCAGGAGGTTGATGCAACTAAAAGAAATAGAAAGAGCATATCATGGCCACAACAAAATTCAAGAAACAAAAATCGAAAAGCAAAAGATGACCAACGACATAAAAATTAGCAAGAGGGCAAAAGCCTAGCATGAGCTCTACCTCACTCATATGGCCATCACCCGGTTCCTGAGCACATTACTCCATTGGATCAAAAGGAAGGAACCCTTGCATGTCCCAACATCGATGAGCAATAAATTGAATCGTCATTAAGGGGTAATACAGTTGTCACGTCATTCAAAGCAAGCTCTAATCCTTGAGACATGAGCAATAATACAAAGAAAGATCAAGAAAAAGAAAAAGGCGCACAATAGGGGTGGAAAAACAAAGGTCGAGTTGGTAACTCATGCATCCGCAAATGCTCCCACCTCGCATCTATACACTCAAGATGTGGAAACCCCCATCAACCGGCCCCTTTGACCATGGCACTTGGCCATGAAGTCTTATCCCCTCCGTTGTGATCATTATTATTCACTAACACCTATCAATTGAACGGTAAGTTCAAGGCCCTCATTTTGGAAGGGGATCCTTATCTGAGGTATTAAATAGCTCCGGGCATTCAAGCTTGGTTCACTTAGATGTAATAAAGATCTTTGTCCCTAATGACTGGGTTCTTCCACTAGAATTCGCGATGTGATTTTCATGTGGTTTTATAGCCTATGTCCTAGGTACCTCCTCCGCAAGTACCCAGGGCATTAGAGAACTATATTGGCACAAACAAGTGATTGAGACTTTTGGGCCTCCCAACAGTAGTAGCAGATGACACATGTTCCAAGGCACCTTCTGCACCAATGATGTTGGATCATTTCGCACCGAATTTGATGATTCTTCAAGATGACACACCTGGACCCAGCATGCCCCAAGTCGGCCTAGACACCAATTGATGGATGGCAGTTGATTTGGGGCCAAGGTGAGGGTGGTCTCACCTTTTGAGACTAGGGAGGGCTAATTGCACTTCAGAAGCCCTCAATGTTGGAAGAGAGAAGGCCACTTTAGAGCAATTGGAGACCCATGGAGACACTTTATGGTAACCTAGTTAGATCTTGGGACCACACAAGAGCCAATGAGATTGATTTGAGAGCCAACCCTCAAATTTTGAATTTTACCTGCTACTACATCATCTCGGACACCTCATAGCACTTGGACATGCCATTTGAAGCTTCTTTCATGCATGACATCAACCCTAGAGGGTTAGCGGCTCACACATTTCGCCTAATTAGGGCATTTATTATTAAGCTAGTGAGTTGGCTTGTAACCCAAGGTTGTGTTCTAATCAAATTTGTTTTCTAGGGGCTTTTAGGTTAATTAGCTCTTGTCCTCCTCATATAAATACAAGAGAGGATCATTCATTTCTATTCGTCATCAATTGTCACTATTTCGACCCTCTTTGGAGATTTTCGACCCTCTTATATCTTGGAGAGATTTGATCTATGGAGAACTTTGTCTATTGCAACTAGATTCTTGGCATTGGAGAAGTTATCTTGGATCAATAGTGGATTATACATGCAATTTATCTTGTAAGTGATCTTGTTCTTAATAAATTTTTGGTCTTACGTCTAATGTATGGAATGCATTAATTATCTAAGGTTTTTCTATTACACCATTTGTTATTGAAGATCAATTGTATAGAATCTAGATATCATCATTGTATGCATTACTCATTTATGAAATGTGAATGATGATGCATGTGATAAATTGTTGTAATAGCTCTCCCAAGTGATATTGATACCTTACAAAGATAATAGTTAGGGTTTTCTCCTAGGGCATCAAAGCATCCTTACGCCTCTGCAAGACTTAACTAATCTATCACACCCATAGACTCCATCATTCCAAGGACGAGCCATTGGCTTTGTCAATTTGGTGATCAAACCTCATTTTATCCATAAACTTGACTTTCGCTCTCTCTCCTAATTTCAACCCTCTTAAGGATAAGTATCGTAACCAGAGCTTGGTGCGAATTGGTCTAACGGAAGAATTTTGGGTGGCCGAAGGATTCAACATCAAGAGAATACATGGTTGCCTCAAAATCGACATTCTTTGGTAGCTAATATTTCTATTTTAAGCCTTAATTTTCTTGCCCTTGCTAGATTGCCCTCGGTAAACCATAGTTTGGCTAGGCTTCAACCTGAAGACATTTTGAACGTTTCTTGTGCCACTAGCTTACTGATATTCATTTTTTGGAAACCTTTTCTCGGTACATTAACCTTAGGATATTACCATTTTGCCTGTTATTAGGCCTTTCTAGAGGATGTGAATTGCCATATTTCCTTTGGTTGAGCTTTGTACTTCAGAAGAGCCATCCTCTAGTAGCCTCAAGTGTCACCTTAACCCTAAGGGCCTAAAATATCTTACATAGGTGAGCTATACACAAGAAGCCTCCCATTGGTGAAAGTCCATAAAGAGCAAGGGGTAGTGGCTATGGTGATAGTGGGCCACACCTCATTGTTGTCACTTAGTCTAGGGTTTGCCTTGTAGAGTGCCATTTTACAAGACCTACTAGAATTTGAGGCAATATGTGTTGACTTTTCTGTAACATCGAGAGGTATTCCCACAAGCCAAAATGGTCTCCTAAGTTGACCAAAGAAAATTATACAAAATGAAAATAAAATTATTATTTTGTCCCTTCATGTAGGCCCTAAAAAGACAAGTTGGCCCTATTACCCACCATTTTGTGGGTGATATCCCTAGAGGAAAAAAAATTGTCAAATATGCACCTTAGCTGACAGTCAGCAGCTCCTTGCAGCCACTAGCTAGCTCATTGTGCCATTTCTCCGCCACCTGAGCCAACCATGTGGTCCCTCACCAATCTACCATGATCGTATGTTTGAAGGTGGGCCTTCTGAAACTAAAGGTATCCCTTGTCATTTGGTAATGGAGTATTATAGTTTGCTTATCATGGACACTTTTAGGCATGGATTAATGGGGGGATTCAGCAAAAAGATAGGGCTAGGTCTGTGCTCTTGTCCCCTAGACCCCTTTCGGATATTAACCTTGGACTCTAGTCTTGTCGGATCTCTTTTACTAACTAATTGGCTTTATAGATCGTATTTCACCAGAAACCCTGATTTTCGTTGAGTAGTCCCGCTCCCTTATCCGCATATATTACCCCCTTTCCAACCATTACTACTCCATTCATCATTTCTCCCACCTGGTTCCACATTCCCCCACTAGGTCCACATAGGGTTAGCCTTTCCCCTTCCACCTGCCCACACCTTGGGCTAGGCCTGGAATGATGCCTCGAAGGTTGATGCAGCTAAAAAAGAAAAATAAAAGCATAATTGGCCACATTCAACAGGAAAATGTACAACAAAATTCAAAAAATGGTCAGGACAAACACATTTAGCACATGGCCTTCACCCTGGTTTCTACAGGTTCTATGAGCCTCCTTCATCATATAGGAACCCATGATTGTCCCAACCCCTGGTGGGCAATGAACCACCCTACCTTAAAAAGAGGTATTCACTATTATATCTCACACATCATGCTCTTACCGCTTGAGCCCTGAGCAATTAGTCAAAGAAAAATCATAAAAAGGCAAAAGGCATATAAATAAGGGTGGAAAAATCAAGGTCGGAGCACCTCATGTACCACGATTTCTCCCCCCTATACATTAAAAACCCAAGTGTAGGCTTCCCTTTTATTAGCTACCCTTAAACCCCAGCATCTGGCCCAGGGCTACCCCTTCTCACCCCTTACTTCATTCACCTATCTATCACATACCACCACCTTTTATAGGATGTACCTTGAACATGTTATCTCCATTAGAAGTAGAAACCACCTAATAGGATACTTGGTTAACCCCATTTGGAGTTTGGGAGGCATTGGCACATCCCGAAGCCCATTATGGAAGGATAGGCCATGATGAAGTCCCCACCTGTGATCCTTGGCTAATAAGCTCATTTACTTGATTTCTCTAATGATTTGTTGTACTAGAATGCTAGGGGATGCATTGGATCTTATGCAGGATTGCAGATGTTCTCTATTTTGGGTTTGGTCTCCATACGGAGTCCTAATGCTCCAGAGGGCTACATTGGCACATGTAGGGTGTGTGTTGAGAGTCATGGGACTCCACAGCAGTAGATAGCACTTTGTGGATCCTCGAGGATGTTCAGAGATTGCTTGAGATTCACCTATTGGACAAGGAAGATGCACCCAGTTCACCTTTGCCCAGTCGGCCCCACAAATGTAACATGCACTTGGCATCTGACCCAGGACTTGTAGGATGATGTGGCATCACCTACACCATTATCAGAGCCCTTACAGATGATCTACATGCATCTTCAACTCATCTGGAGACCCATGAGGTTATTGTTGTGCCCCCACACCCACCAGAAGCACCACAAGTTTATTGTTTGGATAACAAGGGGTCACCCCCTTGTCCATCACTTTTGAGGTCATATTCATCATTAGGGCACTTACAAACCTCATCAGGACTCTTGGAGGGCCCTACGACATGCATAGATTATTATTTGACCTCTTGAAAGGCTTATTATTTTATTTGTGAGCTAGTTTGGTGGGCTTGTCACCAAAGGTTAGTTAATTTACACATTATTTTATTTTAGGGGCTCATGTAGGCCCAATTAGGTAATTCGAACTCCTGAGGAGTGTATAAATAGGAGTTAGATGAATTCACTTTGTATCATCACTTGACTTGGATCATTCTCTCTCTTGAGAACTTCAAAAATTTTCCTTGGAGGATATTTTTGGATCATGGATGAATTTTGATGTGTGGATTGGGTCTTCTTATCTTGGAGCTTCTTATATTGCAAGTGTGTTGATGGTTAGATATATTCTCTTACATGTAAGTACAATTTTGACATTATTTTCTTGTACTTTCCTGCATACATTGATCATGAGATATTTGCTATTTTAGGGCTAATTGTTGCATGCATTTATGTCATCAATGTAGAATTATCTCTCTGTATAGTTTATCTCTATGTATCGGCCATGTTTGATGAACAAATTGTCATAGAGGTCAAAGTTACCTTGATAAGCCTTCTCTATTTGCAACGAAGTATAAATGCTTTTAAGGTCACTTTTCTTCTCTTGCCCTTAACATTGGACGACGTTGATTTTGAGAGCCTCCTTGAACAAGAAACGACATCCATCTGCATAGTTCTCCTTGATTCCATATCCCCAAGAGGAATTAGGCACTAATCCATCAAAAGGTGGTCACTTTAAACCTATTTCTTCACCTTTTTCCCTTTATTTCTAGGTCTAACCAATTGCATGACCTAGGGCATCATTTTCCCAGCAAACTATCCCTTTGAAAAGTTTGATCTCCTAGCCTCTCCTGCGTTGGCGTCTCCTCAAGACCTCCTCCAAATTTGAGGCCATTCTAATAGTGGAGTTGTGAGAAAAGCCAAGCCCTAGCACTGAGATCAAACTTTACCCTAGCATCCCCAAGGCTAGCGCCTCCTAGGATCAGTTCAGCACCTTTAAGTGAAAATTCATTCTTTGATCCTTTCCCCCACCTTGTCTAGGGTAAGAACATCATTGGTTGCCATACTCTTTCCTCCTAACCTAGGCTGGGTCCACTTGGTCCCGTGTGGTCCTATTACTTGAAAAGACAATTCTTCAAGAACCATCCGGGATACCTATTTCAATAAGGATTTTAGGGATTGGGAAACTCTTTCGCAAGTCATATTCCCTAAACCTACCCCTCAAATCCTCCATCCTTCTCCTAGAAGACATTGTACCTTGCCTAGAAACCAAGCAGGCTCTATCCTTCAACCTCTTTTGGAAAGGGATCATTTGGGTCACTCTGTATCCACTCATTGATTTATCCCTCATCGGTGACTCCATAATATATCGGGTCTCCTCCCATCGGTGAAACTCTATTAATAGTAAGGAGCCTTAATTGAGGTGACAGTGGACTAATTCTCCATTTGTTTCCCTTGGTCTACCATTTTCTCTTTAGGGATCCCCTTTAGGTCCCCTACTAGTTTGAGCGGTAACAGGCCCCACTTGTGAATGGGTGTGACCCACTTCATTTGACCAATATAAATACCAATTTGACCTCCTCATTTGGACAATTTCCGATCATCACCACATCTACTATTCTTCACACATGCAAGTAAGGAGGAAGATTTATGAGTTTTGAAGCGACTCGTTGACCATCAATGACCTGCTTTATTTTGAATAATATTCGGACCACATTTAGATTGTTTTTTCATTGATTTCTATACAAGTTTGACCGTGGAAGGAGGAGGTTATTTTGACCCCAGGAATCTCAGACTTTGACGTTGACCTTGATCGCAAAAGAAGGCCACAGTCAACCTCAATTGACTGCATTAACCGCAGACCCTTTGACCGCAAGTTTAAGCTGACTACACGCCAAATTTCAGCCTTTTCGGCCAGAGTTGACTTTTGTACAATTTGTAAGGATTTGACTAGTAATGACAAGCTATTTTGACCAAGTTTGACTAATGTTTGACTTGGAAATTGACACAGATTTCTCGACAATTTTATTGTAAACTACGTTGAAGATTGAATTCTCCTTAGAAGAAAAGTTGGTTGGGTTTTTCCCAAGGTTGAGTTTTCCCAAGGTAAATGTGTCTCCCTTCCGCTTGGTTACCTCTTTAAGATCCTATTGTTATTATTGCTTTACTATTGAGAATTTCAATGTATAATTGCTTAATGATATAAGTGACACAAGATAACTGAAGTGTAAATCATTGGAAGTAATTCTAAGATTAGAAGATCAGTTTCTATTATAAGAAAATTCAATAACATGGGCCTCCACCAAGTGGTCCCATGGCCATGGCACTTAGCCATGAACCCTTTCCCCTTCATCACCATTATTATCACTAACACCTATGAATTAAAGGGTTAGCCTTGGAAATGTCACCTTCCCTTTAGGGTTGGAAGCACCTAATAGAGTCAATTACCTAGACACCTCTAACGAGGTAGGGAACACTTTTTTGAGACTTGGTCTAATTAGATATTTGAAGGTGGTCCCCACTTGAAGTCTTAATGTGCTCTTAACAATTAAGTATGGTCTACTATGATGCATATACGCTCAATGTCTCTAATGAGTGGTTGCTTACACTTGAATTTGGGATGGTTTTCCCAAGTGGTTCTTCATAGAGCAGCAGAGCCCCTAAGGGCACACCCATTCCATGCCTACTCCACATGATGTCGAGGTTGTATTACACTTCGAAAGAGCAATAATGACCATGCAAATATAGCATTGCCCTTCCACAGCAGAGTATTAGGCATTTTGATGATCATGAAATTGATTGACACCTCTGAGCACCCCAAGATGTTGAAACATTGAGCTCACATTGCTTAGCATTGGAGATTCTTGATGAAAACCAAGGTGATGATATTCAACTACCCAATGAAGTCTCGATCAAATTTCCCCTTTCTTTGCAAGGGGCAGGTGGTTGAGACGATCATTGCATACACATATCTAGTCCAATTTTTAGGGCCTAGATATAGGTTGAGGCAAGCTCTCCAACCCCATGAAAATAGTGGTATGTGTCAATTGCTCTAATAGAGAATGTGTGTTTATCACACCATTTTCAAGATATATCATCCAACCTAGACCTTATGGACTCCATCATCAAACCCACTATTTCATATGTGATGAGTCTTAAAATTACCATCTGTTGATGTGCTCCTTTCTTGACTTCTAATCGCTTTTCATTTACCCATAACCTCATATTAGCCCATTTTAATGCACATATGAAGAATTTAAGCTTTCAAGTGTTTCCAAATACATTTCATAGTATTTCATTGAGTTGTGGTTAACATTAGGGAGAATTAGTGTTTTATGTATTTACTTTTGAAGTGTGTGCTCATGTGTGAACAAGTTTCTATAGGAATGGATCTATAAGCTATGAGGTTGAAGAAATTTGAATTAATGGTACAAAGCATTTGTAGATCAATGTATTGCAGATCTAGCATGCCACGAAGGAGCAAATCGACCACCACCAATAATGTAGCCACTTGGGGAAGAAACTACAACAAATTTCATGGTTTCAGTTATTGGAACACATATTTCTATGTGCCAAAGTGTGCATATTTATTTTTATTATAGATTTAAAGGTCTCCCATGTATATGCCATTGATCTAGGGAGATCAACACCATTAATAACTATTCTTGAACATATTTTGTGCAAGTTATTGTAACCCACCTGACAAATTTCTAATTTAACAATTAGTTGGGAGTTAGCTTGAATCTTGGAACAATTTATGAGTTGTAGCCAGTTGAGAATATCTTATGTTCAATTGGATTTATATTTAGATAGTTGTTCTAATCACTTGAGAATATTCTCAAGTGGATCTATATTTAGACATTTGTTGTAACCATTCAGGAATATTCTACCTCCAAGTGGATCTATATTTAGATATTAGTTTCAAACAAGCTCATGTATAAAAGAGAGTGCCATTTTTGTTCAAAAAGGGAGGACTCTTAGAGCACAGAATCCAAATTAGCATGGAATAGAATATTGATTTCTTAAGATCTTGCTCCGATTCAAATTGTAGGTTTTATGGTGATATGTGATTAGGTTTGAGTTATGCTATTGTAGTTTCAATTTGGTGCCATGTTCAAGGAGGTAGAGCTCACTTCATTAGAGAAGAGCATTGTATAGTTTATCCATCTTGCTATCCTTTATCGTTAATTTCCTTTAATTAATTTATCATTTATGCAAGTGTGTTTCCTTTATGAAATAGCATTTAAATTCATAGACTATTTTTATCAAAGTTGCCAACAATGGGAGTAGTGATCTATAGGAAAAAGAATTACCTAACTCATGCAAGAAGGTTCCCCAATAACAGCATGGTTCCCATTTAGTCATCAAGTGTTCAAGTATATGCATCATTGACAACAGTCACTGGACCTTAGATTTATGGAATGTAGTGATGCAATTTCCTTTTGGTAGAAGCATATTAGACAAACTAATGCAAGCTAAGAATTTGTAGCCTACACATACAGTGGATGACATCTCACAAGTACATTGGAGACCCTGGTTGATAAGATTAAAGACACAAGAGTTCTTGGTCCAATAGAAAACATATAGAAACATTGTCAGTATGATTCAAAGATTTGGCGACAAAGACTACATGAGTCAGATTATGCCTGTATTGAAAGACTTCAAACCATCTTCCTCCACCACATCACTAGATGCAAGAGAGGATAGTCCCCCAACCCATCATCCAGGTAGAGTTTGCGGCATACCATTTCCAAAATGAGATTGTCTTCTGACTGGTAAAGTTATTGAATTGCCTTGATATATATTATTTACCAACTCTATAGCAGGCAGAGATTGCTAACTTTACCTAGCTTACCAATCTTCGAAGGCCATCACCTAGTCAACCCCCATCCCTACTAGAAGAGTATGGTGCAGGTATTCAAAGGTTTCAAGCTTCCTTTAGTCACTTGGTATATTGATAACTTTCATTCCCTAGTTTAGGTACTCCTTTGGATGCTCCAGGCCATCTCTTGCCTAATAAGTAACAGATGAATGAGATTATCATGAAGGAATTTATAGGCAATATATCCAAGTCACTTGAGTTGCCATCTATGGGTTTGGGACCCAAGATGGCTTTCTATACAAAACATTTCCTAGAGCACTTAGAGACAATCTCAAGATGCAGCCCCTTTACACATTTTTCCATTGGATGCACAAGCTCAAGATCCCACAAGGCTAGTTTAGAGTGGACACATATTAGCTTCAAGTGGTGGCAAAAACCATATACCACAAGAGGGAAAATTATGTTAGATCTACCATAGACAAGAGACAAAGATAGAGGAACACTTCATATTCAAATGCCATCAATACTATGAGATATACGGTTGAATCTACTACGTGTTTAGAGAGTCTTATAACTCCTTAACCACCTTTTTCTTGTATCCAAACTGATAGTCTCAAGCATTATGCTTGGGAGAGCTTAGAGTTCACATACACACACGCCAACACTAGATCAAAAACTGCTCTATGGATCGCAACTTTCTTGGTGTTCCTAGTGGATAGTGGCATCAAGAGGAAAGCAGATGGAAACACCATTCTAGCTCCTAGATCTATTAGACCCAAGAGGTAGTGCAACCCCCAATAGAGAGAGAACCATGCAGAGTATTGTATGAGGGTTCATAACAATGTATGCATGTCGAGTAGGCAGTCCCCCTCCACTACATCCAAACAGTAGTTCACCTCTTCTAGCTAGAGAAACACTCCCAATGCCAGATCTAGCTCCTCCAACCAAATTTCTATATAGAGATTATTTTATTTGCTCTTGAATGGTAAGAGACATACACACTCGACTTCAAAGGTTCACAACCTCTCTTTTTGGCCCAACCACAGGCTCTTCGAGGCTTGGAGCACTGAGGCTCTTTCCTATCATTGTATTTCATCTTGGTATCAGGGTAGTTTCTCTTAGACAATAGTGATCAAATTTCATTTCATGCATTTATAAGAGTTACCTTCACACACCCACTTCATATTGCCACTTTCGCATTGAGCAGTCCCGTTGACCTAATTTTTTGTCATTTTCTGGACGTTAATGAACTTATCTCATCTTATGTTATCTAAAACCACCTGTCACAAGACAAATAGAATATAGTCTCACGTGTTTGGTTTCTAAAGTTGCAGCCTTGACAGTCATCAAAAACAGATTCATATTAGAAAAGGGCCACATATTAGAAAAGCCAAAAAAGACCATATGTCAATAGTCCACAAAGAACATTGGGTCTAGTTAAAATATTGTTTATCAGCAGAATCAGCAAATTGCAGATATGAGTCAGAAACTCCGGTCCAAATGCAAGTGGCATTATTTCCTCCCATACAAGTTGACCAAGTCAATCTACGTAATTAGAAGAAAAGCCATCCACGAGACTAGAATTCAAATATCTAGTTGACAAAGGAAGGTAATCAAAAAGACAAATCATAGTCGTTACCTCCCATACATCTCCCATGATGTAGACCGAAGTAAGTAAGAATTGCCAGCCAGCTGCACTATAGATCGAGCAATGGGACCATGATTTCTGTATGTATCACCTGCCAGTAGCAATGATCCACCAGACCTTTCTAGGGAGGTAACAGAAAGATCACTTAAAGGACCACCAGTAACTGCAGAAGATGGATCTATTCCAGATTCACTCAGTGCATAACAGCTTAATCTCAGATCCTGCCGTGGTGATCAAGAACATAACAGTCAGATAAATCAACAAAATCACAATAAGGAGACTTGATAGAAAAGATTATCGTAAGACTAGTCGAGGCAACTACTAACTTTAACTTCAGACTATAAAACCAAACAAATTACCTTGCAAACATCAACAGGAAATGTTCTTAGCTTTGTTGAAACCTTTAGCCCAAATGAAAGTGGTGATCTTTGTACATTCTGCCATTCAAGAAAATGCCTGGTTCCTTATCATAATAATATATGTTCAAGATCATAAAGCAAACTACACATTTCGACCTGAGTAATAATCTAGTAGCTAATCTAGTAGCTCAGAATAATAAGTAATGAGTGAAACAAGAATTTCCAGATAGCAATAGTCCAAATGTGCAATTGGCTAAAAATGACATCAAGGCAGTTCCAATGCCTAAAAAAAAGCTCAAATGCCACGTACATTATCTATAACCATCTCATACTGAAGGAACAAAGAAAAGTGATTCATTGAAGCAAGAAACAATATTAACCATTGAACAGAAAACATATCAAGAGTCAAGACACTTGATAAAAACACAAGATCAAAAGATAACCCAAAAGTCCTTCAACAGAGGCAGCTGAGACTAAAATGCCAAAAGAATGTAACAGGCAACTCGAATAAAAGAAATATAAATAAAGGTTGTATGAATCTGTACTCCATTAGTAATTGTTAAAATTGGAAACTAGGGCAAAATTCGACTTTGGACAGCTCATTTGATGGAGATGATGATTGCATTGAATTCCTCTTTTCGAGAGGACCAAAATCGAGCTAAAGATCATCTAATTTGGACAAGGGAAAGTATATTTTTGAATTATGAGCCCACATATGCATATTTGATCAGGCCAGCCCTAAAGCAAATTGGACACCCTTGGAAGGCTATAAATAGTAAATACAAGTGACCTCTACCCCATTTGGACATCATCATGGATCATTCTTCTATTCTCTTTCTTGTTTTTGGCTTGCACAGGTCAGAGGCAGGTTCACAGAAAAATGGGTTCACTCGAAGGTGAAATTGCAGGTTCTGAAGCTCGCGTGTATTTTTCTAGGGTTTTGTTTCTTAGTCGCAAGCTTACCAAAGGACAAATTCGATTGGTTGTTGGCTTGCAGGCTCAAGGCAGCGACTGAAAGCTCCCAATTGCTCGCATGCCCACTTCCTCCTTGCGACTCGGACCTAACGCTGTATTTCCTTGTTGACTAAAGTTTTCACTCGTTGACTGTAGTGTTTGGTAGTTGACCGCATACAATGACAGTTCATTACAGGCTTCTGAATCAGGGTTTGAGTATGAGCATGGTTGGGTTCATCTCTTGGATATTGTTTAGTGATTTTTTTGTTGGATAGTTGTATGGATGAAAATATGGATCAATGTACTTTCTTTTTCTAATTCATTCAATCACAATCTAATAAGAAGAAGAATTTGAAAGGGTTTTCCCGATAGTGGGTTTGGCCCTGGTCTCCGACCAATCATGGTGTCTCTATATGTGAATGTTTTTTCTTCTATTGTTCCTTTATGTTTCGTTGCATTGATGATGATATTGTTCTTTCGATATAGTTTCATATGTCGTTGAATAATGATGTAAATCTGAATAATGTTATGATGTTATGGGGTGAATTAGATGTGTAAATGAAGAAATCCAATTATCAAAGCAAATAACAATATAACCCTAAGAAAAATTAACATCGTAAGAGACTTGGGCTGAGGAAAGTCATTGAAGATCACCCCTATGAAGACACCTCTAATGGAAGCAAGAAAAGATGGTGGAGACATAAAAGAATACTAAGGTTTGAAGGTAACCTTAGGCAATTTATGTATTAGGGTTTGATGGATATTATGAGGTTGGGGTATGAGAGAAACCCTCGTTTATGGCAAAGATTTGAGATATGAAATCTAGAAACCCTAGCATGCTTAATGTGAAAATGCTCAAGCACTTGTGACAAATTTTATGAAGCACTAGATGGGATAGTCTCTATTAGGTTTGGTTGTTGATCAAGTTGGTGGAAATATTGAAGGACAATAGGCAGTGATGGCTCTTGAAGACTGGTTCGAGAGGGAGATGATCACCTCTCATTGAAGATAAGTACTTTCCGATTTATGATGCTCCTTTATATCTTTATTTTTGTTTAGACTTATGGATTTGATTATTGTTTTGATTATTACTTATACTTCCTGCATGTATATTTGAGTATTTGAATGCTTCTAACCTCCTTATGAGTCGTGATAAGTGGATCCTTCATGAGGATCATGGCTAGTGCAGGAAGAGAAGAACTAGTGTTGGAAAAGGGAAAGAGGCACTTGATGAAAAGTTGACAAAATGATACGGCTGCCTATGTTAAATAAGAAGGTGCATAGGTATTTGAATACTACAAGGTAAATATGGTGTATTGTTTCAATGTTATGTTTCAGCTACAATATATATGGCAAGGTAAGCCCTAAGGTATGATGAGAATGTCTCCTTCACAAATGGCTCATGCATGCATATGAAAGTGATTTGGATGCATGGTACTTATGATAAAATGGTGCACTTGGTATTGAACCAGTATCTTACTTCTTAGACATGATGAATTTCTTGATTCTACGAAGCAACTTGGAAATATTGATTTTTGATATATTGATGTTTAACTAACATCTACTATTTTGGATTTCTTGATCTCATAAAAAAAGGCTTGCCCATTGATTCTTATATATGATAGCTTGACACTATTGATAACGCTTGCGATAAGCATGATAACCATGATGATAGAAGTATTGATATTCAGGTTCTTTTGTTGACCATGGTTAAGTTTTGATAAGCTTAGTAATTATGACATGGTAAATTGAATGCCCTGACTTGATGGATTCAGTTATGTGATAAAGAAGTGACGTTGTGACCATGATTCTTGAAGTATACTCCTATTCATAGTTTTAAAACCAGAACCGATGACCAGACAAGTCCACCTAATAAACCGAGTCTCAAATTAGAACCAGTCAAACCAGGACTAATTAGATTTCAATGAACCGATTTTTAAAAAACACATGAAATAATTAATTTCTAATGAAAAAAACTATTTTTAAGATTTAAAACCATAATCCCAAACCAATAGACACAAAATATGCAAAGTTTGCTCATATATATACCCATGTAAAGGTGAATGAATCAAAATGGCACCAAGTGCAATACATATCAGCAACAAAATATATAACCAATGAGGCTCTAAATGGCCTCTAGAGTTCAAAAACAAAGCCTACAAACTATGGCACCACTGGCCTACTATGAGTCTACATATATGATATTAGTGATCAGTAGTGAGCACTATCACTTGAAACTTCTCATTATGATCAAACTCAGTTGGTTGAGTCTTGACTCCCAAACTTTGCAACTGCTTGAGTCACAAACTTCTCTACTCTTTCAGTGACTTGAGTCTCAACCGTCTGAAGATATTCTGCCCTAATATCCCTTATTACTTCATTTGGTGCCCCACATGGCTTTACTTGGCCTCCTATCCCAGCCAAGTGTTGCTTGAACCTGTTAATAGCCCCTCCAATAGATTTTTGGTAATATTTGCAGATCATTTTGCCATCAATCCAATGAGCCCATGCAGTATCCTTGGCTTTTGGAGGCATGATGGCTACTACCTAGCTCAAACTCTCTATTGTTCCACTACTCCAGCGAAAACTCAACACTCTCCAAGCTCCCAATAAAACTCACAAAAACTCCAAATGAGATGTGTGAGGCAAATGAGGGACGTGAGCTCCTTAGAAAGGCTTGGAGAGGGTGCTTTTGGAGGGAAGCAACCCTTACATTCCCTCCAAAACACCCAATAAGCTTCCAAAAAGACGTTGTGTGGATCTGCCACGGCCTTGGCAATGAACCAGCCGATTTATGACAAAACCGACCAGGTTGACCATAAACCGACCAATTTCGTCATAAACAGGCCAATTTGGTCTGGTTTTGTGTTTTTTTGGCTAATTCGGCACTTAAACCAGGTTTTTTGCCTGGTTCGACCAGGTTGCCTAATGAACCAGCCAGTTTGACACGTTTCCGGTTCATGTCGGTTGGTTTTTAAAACTATGCATAATACACTTAACCACTGAACGATATTGTAGAGAAAGGACCACAAACATCTAAATGAAGAAGGTCCAATATACCCTTAGCACTATTATCGTTGCTAGGAAAAGAGGTTTTGAAATACTTTCCAAGTGTGCATTCCTTGGACACCTCATGTTGATCCATGTTGCACTGTGACAGCCTTGTCGCTATCTCCTTAAGATTCTTCAGCGCATTATGGTGCAAATGCCCCATGCGCCTATGCCACAATTCCCTAAGCTCACTCCCTGAGTCATGGACCCCTCTGCTAGTTAATGTTCTGGTTGTCTCAAATTGCAATCTATACAGGCTCTTGTGCCTAACCCTGACTGCTTAGCCATCTCAGAGTATGAAGCTTTTATAAAAACCTTACCTTGTCTACAGATCACCTCGTACCCCTTATCCTCTAATGTTGAAACTGAAACGGGGCTCTTCTTAAGCCCGAGTACATAAACGATGAAATATAGAGGGTTTCTAGACTCGCTCTCAAATCGAACTATATTGATACCCACGACCTAGTACTCTCCATCATATCCCATCTCAATGTCGAACTAAATGTCCATTTTTGACAATTTGTAGAAATACTTCTTGTTTCTTGTCATATGACAAGATGCACAACTGTCCACATACCATAAACTGCTAGCCACTGAGCTTGTGATGCAAGCGATGAGTGAAAACTCCTTCACAAAACGAGAAGAGAACTCATCTCTGCAGAGGCTTCTGCTTGGTCCTTCTTGGACCCTTTCTTTCTACTAGAGCATTTAGTAGCATAATAACAAACTAGTGGCACAAAAAGCACTTGTTCTTGCTAAGATCCTTTTCTTCTTCTCGCCCTTGGAGCTCAGCTGTCCACCACCCATGCTCTTTTTACCCTTTGACTTGCCACCTTTGCTACCTAGGGAAAAAATTTCTTCATCTTCCTCGATCTTAACGCAAGACCAAACATGTCTGTGAATCTCCTCTTGGACGCAGTCACTCCATAATCACTCCAAATCAGGAAGCTTTTCTCTCACAAATCCCATCTGTGAAAGTTTGCCAAGATTTAGTGAAAAGCAACAGATAAAAATCCAAAATCACTATCTAGAACTACCTCACCCACACTAGCCAACTTTCCTTTACTTAGGTAAACTTGGTGAGGTAAGACACCACAGAATCAGACTTGGTCATTTTAATATTCCTAGGCTTATCCTTCAATACTAGCTTTCTGGCCTTGCTCAAACCCTAATAGAGACCAATGATGATTGTCCACATGGCTTTGGTTGTCTTCTTCCCAGCCACGTGAAGGATAATGTGGTCTTTGACTCCCTCCAAGATGATTCTTCTTCCCTTGACATCCTTCTTATTATGCCAAGCCAACTACTGAGGGTCACTAGATGTAGCTGGGACATTATCACTACTATCCTATCACGCTATGAACAAAAGTTGGATGCTCCATCCAATATGTCCTCAAATCTGAGACCTTGATAAGCCATACTACCAAATCGCACTGCTCAAAAAAGATGTGCGTTGCTCAAAAACCCTGGCGAACAAATCCATCTGATAAACTCGCACCCTCTGAATCGCAGCACCTGCTCCTGAAGATAATTAATTGTGTTTGGTCTTAAATCAGCGACTAGGCTCTAATACCATGTTAGATTTCCTTAAAACCAAGTAACTAATTCGCACTTTTCTAAGTGTAAAACCAAAAATACAAACAACAATTTTCTTGGAAACTTAAACTGCAAATACACTGAGTTTTCTAACTTAGCATGCACAATGGAAAATAAATAATAAATCTAAAGACAAGCACATTCAACACAGAACACAAGATATACCCAAGAAACCCCAACACCAAGGAAAACATACCACTGTTTGTGTTTTCTATTAGCTCAGCAAATAATAAATTTCCATAGATTTCTATAGCAAGGGAATGCTTCTCTTCTCCATCAAACTCCACTCAATAACTGATCTGAATCAAAATTAAGACAACCCCTGAACAATTCTTGTGCAAATTTACTCTTTTGCACATAGATGCGCGCTATACGACCACCCAAGTCGATTTCTCCTTGCCTGCAACTTGTTGTACAGTCACATTGGTTTTGAGTTGGGCTAAGGTTATTCGGCTTCTTCCCTCCTACCTCTCGATCCCTGATCTACTCGCTGACTACTGAAAAACCTTCTATTGTTGAGCTAACCACACACTCTTTTGTGCTTATCAAACTGGCCACTCACTTACTCTATCTCCTCTTATAATTTTGACCTCAACCCTAACATCATTATCAAACGAATCAGATTAAGTCATGATGAAGGGCTAAGATTAAAGCATAAGTTAACTTAGGAATTTTTTATTTTTCCTAACTCCAACTTTATAGAATAGTTAAATAAATTAATATTCTGCTAAAGTGTCAGTCTGATGGGTCCCTCTCCTAGCCTTAGCACCTAGGCAAGCAAAACCCTTACTACTCTACTCCAATCAACATGATAGTCTATGGTCGGGCCCATATTATATCAATGCCACTATGGGACTTAACACTTTTCAGCTTGCTAGCATAGAAGGAAAAAAGGAGGGGCTACCCATCCATGAGCAATGGTTAAAGTTCTATTTCCAGTAGAAATATTCACTTAAAAAACAAAACATTAATAAATAAAATTTGGGGTTTTTGTGGGTAGTGTTTCCTTGCTATTGAGTAATTGAATTTTTTACTCGCTTTGTCATTTGAGTTGATAGTCTCAATTTGCAAAATTCCTTTCTTTCCTGATTGTCGAGTCTTGTTCTTTCAATGTTATCATTTCAATATCCAATCAAATTTCATTAAATATAATGACCCATCTATCAGCTTCTCATCTCCTCTTACTATATACAGGGATAGTTGTCTTTGTCAAACTTTCGAGCTTTTTGATGTTAGTATTTGTGGCAGTAAACTATGCTTATGTTTAGGTTGAGCTTGGATGAGGGTCATTTGTTGCCATTTCTTGGCCATTGATTCTATTAGGATGGGTAAAATTGAAGAGATGATAGAGGAAGTCCTGAGTCATATTACAAATCCATCTCTACCATGGTATTTTTGAGCCATATGTTATGAGTCAGTTGTCCCGCGCATCCAACATTAGGGACATGATACCATACCTCTCCTATATTTCATGTTTTCTAGGTTGCATTGAGGGAAAGGAATCCATCATTGACTTTCTCCTTAAAAATCCTTCCTCGTCAACTCTGACACATTATCTAAGGAGTGGTCTAGAATATGGAGCATATTGATGGTTGTTAGCCTCATCAGCTAACATTTCATATCTAAAAAGGCTAATCACCATTGGATCTTGATCGAATGACCCTTGTTAATGTTCGATTAAAACACATTATTCACATTAGCAGGTTTTTCTCATACCTTAGGGCCCGTTAGCCTTATAGTTGGGTCGGTCCCTTCGCACCTAGTAGAGGTTTTCATTATAGAAATCTGACTAGTTGACTTTCTCCATGTGTAGAAATCAACACATTTTCCACTAGGAGGAGAGTACATGGTGGACGGGTAACAAGAAGCAGGGAGCAACTTTGAATGGGCAAATATGGGTAAAACCTCCTTCTAGTTGATCATTATTAGAGGCACCATACACATTCGAGTCTCTTGCCCGCGAAACAGGTACAGCAGTTTGCAAATGGTTTTACACAGATAACCTTGAGTCGTCATTATTAACCCCCAGATTTTCTCCTTTGCAAACTAGAGTGTTAAAGGCCAACATGCTTCAATATGTTGGTGTTCAAAGTTATTCCTAGAGAGAACTTTGTAGAAGTCAAAGGTTGTACCCACATAGTTCAAATACAACATGGTTCAATGATATGATATTAGTTCTAAGTTAGAGATTTTGCATAGGTATTTCATTGGTTTTGGAAAGAATTGTTATTTTCACCAACTCTTTTGATCTGATAATCACCCTATGAGTGTCATCAGTCAAAAATCTATTAAACAAAAGGTATTACAGACTCATGTGTTGGTGGGTGTTCTATGTTATTTAAACAACGGATCGATCAGATTACCAATACACAGATATTTAAATGGAAGGACCTCAGAGAAATACAGTAAGCAAACACAAGACACAGGCAATCTTAATAAGGAGTTCACCCTATTCTCCAGGGCTACATCTCTGGTCCAGCTTTCAGTGGTGGCCTTGTTTTATTGTGCTTTCAGCAGAGAATTACAATGCAAGGGCTCAATGTGAGTTCTCCTGAAGCAGGGTTTTGCTTGGCAAGGTGGTTATTGGATCCCCCAAGCCACTGGAGTACACAAACTCTTCTTCCTACCAGCTCTATGACCTTCTGGTCTACAGTGGAAAGAGCCGAATGTAAGGCTCGATCCGGACAGATTCCCCTATGGGGTGGCTTGAATCTCTCAAGCTCTGGTGCTCAATGCTGCCACTGCATCAGCTCGGCCCTCTGTCTCGTCATGCTTTTCCCTTAACTGCCTCTTCTCTGGGTTTTGTATCTCAATGTTCAATTGTTCCACTCCGTGTATTCTGTTTCGCCGTTCATGGCTTTTAGCCATTCGAACTTAAGCCCGCACGGTTCCTCTTCCGCCTCTGTCGATTCACCTTCTGCAACTGCGCTTGGAGTTCCCTATTCGGCGTCAGCATGAATGCTCAGGGAGTGGCCACGTGTCCTCATTGGAACAGCACCAGCCTGCTCGTCGATTCATTTCTTTGGTTATGTCGTGGCTACGTTCTTTCTCTACCATGGCGGTCAAACGGGTTCCAAATCCCTTTAGAGCGCGGCTTAGTTCCTGGTCGATTCCGCTTCTTTCTATCGGGCGCAATCTCAGCCGTCCAATCTGGGCTCCTCAAGATCCGACGCCATACGCACGCCGAGCGCAGTTGACTTGCTCAACCGATAACACGCGATCAACAGCAGTTTTCTCTCTCCTCCGCCGCCACACATCGATCGGTGTATGGGATCGCTCCGCTCCTGCCCAAAACCTCTTACCGTTCAACGGCGCCCCGTTCAAAACCACCGGTTTCTAGGGCGCGGGTCCCGCCTTTGTACTTTTAGCACTTTTCGTTTCTCCGCTTGCAGTTCTCTGGCTCCCAACGTGACCAAGGGCTTAAGGCTCCTCCATTTCGGCCCTGTTTGCCCAGCGATGCGCTAATCGCGCATTGAAAATCAGCTCCTTTTCCCGGTTTGGGACTCCCAAGGGCTACTTTGACCTCCTGCGCAATCTCCATGGGCCTCGGTCAGCGCGCTTTGACCGAGGTCCTTGTCATTCCACGCCAGCTGCCATGGCCACTGGTTCAAGGTGTTTTTGATGTTGTTTTGGATTTCATTAGAGATTTGTTTCATCCCGATATAGTCAAGGTTCTTTGACAGTCGTTCATGGATCCGATTCGGATCACGGCCTTCCCACTGAAAAGCTTTTGGACCACCAAAAGTTGGTTTTCTTCAAACATTGACTAAGTGAGGAAACTGTTGTCTCACTTGTCCAATCTCAATCCACTTCGCACTGCTCGGCTTCGAACCTTTAAACCCAATCCTGAGGTATTCCACTTGTCAACTGCGCGTCGTCCTTACCTTCCTGTCCAGCACTGTGTCCTCCCGTAATTCACTTAGATATTCAGGTAGCAGGTCATCAACAAAAGGTAATTGACTCTACTCTTCAGGGTCCTCAATCATTGAAGGTTCAAACAACCTCAAGCAATCTGCGTTCACGACTGAGTAGATGTGCATGTAAGCTGGCAAATCAAGGCGAAAAGCATTCTCACCAATCTTCTCAAGTATCCTGAAGGGTCCATACCTGATAAGTTTTAGCTTTTTACCTTCACCTTGCATTCTGTCGTTGCTAATATACAACCAGACTTGCTCTCCAACTTGAAAACTATCCTCCATCCAATGCTTATCATGCCTAGCCTTGTACTTGGCCTGGCTCTTTTCCAGCTGTTCCTGTACTACCTGGTGGATCTCCTGGATCTATTCAATGAACCTAGTTTCCTTGTCCACATCACTGTGTCTTTCAACCCTGGTATCTTTACCAAAGACAAAATCCAAGGGAGACCTTGGTATGAAACCAAAACAAGTCTCAAAAGGATATCTCTGTGTAGAAGAGTGTTTGGCTCTATTGTAAGCATGTTGCACATAGCACAAATGCTCATCCCAAAGCTTAGGATGTTTGCTGCAATATCCTCTCAGTAACAAGATCATCGTCCTGATAACTACTTATGTCTGGCCATCTGTTTGTGGATGAAAAGCTGTGCTTTTCTTTAATTTGGTGTCCATTAGTTCCCACAGACTAGACCAAAACCTTCCCACAAATCGGGTGTCTCGATCAGATACAATAGAAGTGGGTAATCCAAAATGAACCCATACATGTTCAAAGAACAATTTTGCAGTTTGTTCAGCTGTAATCTGTTTACTACAGGGTATCAAAATACACATTTTGCTGAACCTATCCACAATAACATATAGATAATCATGACCTTTCCTAGATTTAGGCAATCCCCCAACAAAATCCATGGAAATGCTTTCCCAATGGTGAGAAGAAACTGGCAATGGAGTGTACAAGCCTAGTTTTTTGTTGTTGGGCTTGCTTTTAGCACACATAGCACATCCCTTTACATATCTAGAAACTATCTCACTCATTCTTGGCCAATAGCAGAACCTTTGCAGCTATGCAACTGTTTTACTTACCCCAAAGTAACCCGATATCAGAGAAGTGTGTGCTTCCCTAATTATCTTTACTCTCTCAGTTTGTGGAATGTAGAGTTTCCCACAATGATATAAGAGTCGGTCCTTCACATGATAGTCCAATTCTTCTACTCTTTTGCCTTGACTCAAAGTTGCATATACATCCTTAAAGTCCATGTCCTGAGCATATTGTTCTATGTAGCTTTCATGCAGCACAGAATGATGCTCAAGTATGGTAGATGAATTTATAATCGGTCTAGATAGCATGTCTGCAACCCTGTTATGTATGCCCTCTTTATATCTGATGACTAAATGAAACTGTTGTAGAAAACCCATCCATCTATAATGTCTTGATTGCTGCAACTTAGTTTGGGAGTGTAGGTATTGAAGTGGTCGATGATCAGTATGTATCACCGTTTCTTTGCCCATTAAGTAATGTTTCCACTTTTTCACACTCTGGACTAATGCATACAATTCTTTATCATATGTAGGATAGTTAACTACTGCAGAATTAAAAGTCTCAGAATGATAACATATGGATTTACCATGCTGTGTCAACATTGCTCCCATGGCATAGTCACTAGCATCAGTTTGGATCTCAAATGGTCTTAGTAGATCTGGCAGTGCTAGTACAGGTGTTGTACTAATTTTTTCTTTTAAGGTGTCGAAGGCTTTCTGTTGTTTGCCTCCCCACTGAAACACCTTGTTCAATCCTGTCAAAGCATGTAAGGGAGCTGCAATTGAGGAAAAATTTGAAATGAACTTCCCCAATACTGTGCTGCTCCTAAGAAGCTTCTTACTTCTATAGCAGACTTGGGTTTAAGGTAGTTTATAATGACTGCCACTTTAGAGGGATCTATTTTCAATTCACCTCCCCCTACTATGTGACCCAAATAATTTAGAGAGATTTTGCCAAATTCACATTTGAGAGTTTAACATAAAGTTTTTCTTTTTTCAAAACATCTAAGGTCTACTTAACATGCTTTAAATGTTCTTCCCATGTTTTACTAAAAATCAGAATGTCATCCAGATATACAAAAACAAAATCATCAAGAAAAGGTCTGAGTACATCATTCATTAATCTCATGAAAGTAGCAGGGGCATTGGTCAAGCCAAAAGGCATAACCAGCCATTCATACAATCCCTGCTTTGGTTTTAAAAGCAGTCTTCATGCATCTTGCCTCTGAAACCTCGCCTGTGGTATCACTGTGCAAATCAGCCTTGGTGAAATAACAACTTCCTTCAATTGATCTAAAAGATCATCTATGCAAGGAAGGAATAACGATTTTTTATGTTATTTTATTCAGTGCTCGGTAGTCAATGCACATTCTCCACAAGCCATCTTTCTTTCTCACCAAGACAATTGGTGACCCACATGGTGATGTGCTAGGCCTGATGAACCCTTTCTCGAGCAACTCCTGCACCTGTCTCTTGATTTCAGCATTCTCTAAAGCAGATAACCAGTACATCCCAATGTTAGGCAATGGAACATCTTGCTGCAAAATAATATCATGTACTACTCCCTTTGTGGGTGGCAGACCTTTAGGTTCTTGAAACAAGACATTATACTCTGAAACAATCTTTTCTCTATCAGCTTGTTGATCAGCATTACAGCCCTCAAATACATTGGTTTTATCAGGTGTCTTTTCCTTTACAACCATTAGTAGAAACTGTTTGCATGAATTTATCATTCTTTTCATCTGTCCTAAGTTTATGAGAGTATAATTATTCTTGAGCTTATGAGCTCTTACAAAGTATTCGATTTCATCTTTAACAAGTAAATACTTGTTCTCAGCTCTATAGAAAATAGCCTTTCTATCATACAAGTAAGGACTTCCTAAAACAATTCCACATATATCCAAAGGAATTACATCTAACTCAACCTCATCTACAAACACTGACCCAAAAGAAAACTTGACTTTGCACTGTCTAGTCACTTGTAGTTGTGCTTTATCATTCAACCATCCTAATGCGTATGGTTTCTTATGAGGTGTAGTTGTTAATCCCAATTTCTTTACAATTGCTTCAGAAATTAGATTCACTTGTGAACCACTATCAAACAAAGTATCAATCTTTTGATTTTTGGAAACAACTCGAATATGGAAAAGCTCATGTCTTTTTCTCTCATGTTCTTCATCAATAACAGATTTAACGGAATTACTAGTAGATGCTTCAGAATTCTTACATTTTATACCTGTGGCTGCAATGATTGTTTCATCTCCCAAGTCTGACCCCAAATCTTTCTGAATAGCTGCAGCAGCCTTCTTCTTCTTGCCCTCTGACTTCTTAGGCCTCAGCTCTGGATGCAGAATCCAACAGTGCTCATCATCATGCCCCTCCTTTTTACAGTGAGTGCATAAAGCTTTGCCTTTTTGTGCAGTGTTAGCCTTCCTAGATTTCCACTTCTGCTTTCTTTTCTCCTTGCTCTTGCTTATAATGGGTTGGGATGGTCCCCCAACTTCTGGATTTCCATTCTTTCCTCTCGCTTCTAGATGAGTAGCTTGTACAGATACCTCATCTATACTAGTGGGATTAAACATGAGGATGGTATGCCTCATGTAGCTGTGTACACCACCAATGTACTTCAAAAGAGTTTCTGGTGAGTCTAATGAGATACCCAACATCAATGCTCTCTTTCTAAATTCTTGAGTATACCCTTGCACACTTTGCCCTTTCAACTGCCGAAGAGTT